>PVJD01004642.1:0-132367 GCA_004026545.1 Mormoops blainvillei
ACCTTCTGTGCCTCACAAAATTTCTGGGGGCTAGCCGAGAGTCCGGTGGCTCCCTGCACAAGGGTTTCTTTCCCTGTGGGGGCCCAACTGGGACGGTGACTACTGAGTGTTCCGCCCCTGTGTCTACCATAAAGTCAATGTCTTGGCCCCCAACTTTGACCCTGACCATAGGCTCCTGGGAACCGAGGGTGATGGAGCCCGGTTGCCCCTAGTCTTGGCCAAACCTGGAGAGGGCCGATACGTTGGGGGCTGGTGGTGGTAGGATAGCCTGGCTGGTGGGCGTCTCCTCACGCCGCTTGTGAGCTGGACAGTCTCGCTTCCAGTGCTCGTGCTCCTTACAATAGGCACACTAGTCCTTTTCTACCTTGAAGTGTCCCTATTTGTTGATCGGGTCACCCCTGGGGGCCGGCCTCCCTAGTGCGGCGGCCAGCAGGGTGGCCTGCATTTTCTGGTCCTGAAGGCGGGCTGCTGCGGCCGCCTCATCTCGATTTTCATATACTTTATTGGTGACCACTAGGAGTTGATTTAAGGTCATTCCTGTGAAGCCCTCAAGCTTTTGGAGCTTCCTCCTGATGTCCGCGGCCGATTGAGAGACAAAGGCCATGGCTACCAAACTTTGATTTTCAGCTGCCCCTGGGTCAGAAGGGGTAAACACTCGGTATGCCTCCATCAGCCGCTCAAGGAAGTCTCCGGGGCACTCATCTGACCTCTGGTGTACGGTGGTGACCTTAGCCATATTAGTGGGCTTCCTGGCTGCCGCCTTTATCCCCTGTAACAGGGAGTGGCGATACAGATCCGAGGCGGCCCGCCCTCGCTCAGTGTTTGGGTCCCAAGTGGGCTGTTGTTCGGGGGCGGTGCCGCGAGCATAATCTGAGGGATCTAGGGTTCCTGCCGGGGCATGCGCTTCAAGGTGGCGCCAGGCCTCCTCTAGAATTTTTCTCCTCTCCTCGGTGTTGAACAGGCTCAGGAGAAGTTGGCGACAATCAAACCAGGTGGGCCGGTGGGTTTGGAAGATCGAGTTTACGAGCTCGATCATGGCCTGTGGCTTCTCCGAGAATGGAGGGGTGTGGTGTTTCCAGTTCAGGAGGTCAGTAGTACTGAATGGCTGGTAAAAATAAGTAACCGGTCCAGGCTGGACAGTCCCCTCCTCATTAACTCTGGGTGCTGCCTGTACCTCTTGGAGTGGCATCTGAAGAGGGGACCGGTGGCTTCTAAGTCTGCTAGCTATGGGTGACAGGCCTGAATGGGGCAGGGCTGGGTACTGAACTGGGGAGGGCTCCTGGGGAGACTGATGCCCCTGGGGCGAGATAGAAGGCGGAGGAGTCAGGGGCTCCTGCGGGGGAGCCGTAGGGGGTGCCTGTGGACAACACATTCTTGGGTGTGCCCCGCCGGCGGCTCCTCTACGGCACCCCTGAGTCCCCGCGCACTTACTAAGCCAGCTGGGCATATCCTGGGCCAACTCCTGCCATCTATCTATATAGGAAAACTGATCGGGATGTCCTGGCTTTCCTGTAACTTTCAGGTGAGCTGCTCTTATAGTGGATAGATTTAATGTTCCCTCGGGGGGCCAGCTGACCCCAAAAGTCGGCCACTCTGCAGTACAAAATGTCTCTAATTGGCCCGCATGAAACGATGGGTCCTGCCCTTTAAATTTGCTGAAATTCTGCAGCATACAATCTAAAATTGTAGAAGGTCCGCCCCCCATGGCTTCCCTCCCGTGGGGCGCAGACACACAAAGGGTGGGGGCACTTGCTCGTCCCCCTGGTCTGCTCCCTCGTGGGACGAAGTCTGTCTTGGCTAAGGTTGCCCCTACAGAATTTGGGGTTAACTGTCAACCGTTATTCCGTACAACCTGACACAGGAACCGCAGGTTGGGACCCACTCTCGCTCCGTAGGCTAGCGCCCGAGGAGCCACAAACACAGACACACTTGGGTTCACTCTCAAAGATTCAGAGGCTATTCATTTCCCTCCCCAAGACTATCACCCATAGAAAAACAAACACAGACACACTTAAGTTTACTTTCAAACATTCAGGGGCTATTCAGTTCCCTCCCCGAGTGAGGGTCCGGCGGTCGGACTTCCGTAGTCTCGATCCTACTGTAACAGATGAGGGACCCAAATCCCTCCCGATCTTGGGTCTGGTCCCCAGGGCACTTACCGATCTGGTGCCTTCCGATAGATCGTGTTCCGAAGCCCCCACTTCCCGGCTGGAGTTGCGGGCGGAGTCCAGTGTCCCCAGCTGGGCCACCGGGCACCCAACCCGCCCTGCTCAGTTGGCGGCAAGTCGGCCCGAATTTATGTAAGGTCGTTTCACGGTCAGGGAACCAAATGTTACGGAAAAATGAAACGACCAGACACTGAGGGGTTAGGAGCACGATCTTTATTTACATGCACGGACCCAGAGGACACAAACTCCAAATTCTGAGCCCAGAACAATAGCCCCGCATTCCTTTTATGCTGGGTTAAGTGGGGGAGGGTATTGGGAGGCGTAGTATAGATTTGGCGTGAAAAGGGTTTACAAAGGTGAGAGAGAAGCATTTACATCATAAGTCAGGGTAATTAGCATTTCATCTTTGGTATCAGCCTTGATTTCCTCTACAGTAATGATTCCCTGTTTTTATGACAAAAATGTGTTAATTTATTCTAGTAGGATCAGATCTTTAAATTTCAGTCATTCTAGTGGGTGTGTAGTGATGTCTGATGTGGCTTTAATTTGCTGTCTCTAATAAATGATGTTAAGCATCTTTTTATCTATTTATTTGCCATCTCTATATCTTTGTTAGTGAAGAGTTTGTTCAAATATTTTGCCCAGTTTTTACTAGGTTGATTGTTTTCTTATGATTGAGCTGTACTACATCAGAATATATTGTCGGTACAAGTTCTTTGTTAGGTATATATTTTGCAAATACTTTCTCCCAGTTTCTGCTTTGCCTTTTCATTTTCGTTACCCTCTTTTTTGAAGAGCGAAAAACTTTAATTGTAAGTCTAATTTATCATTTTCTTTTCTTTATGGATCATGATGTTTTGTGTCCTACTTAAAAAAACTTCACCAGACACAAGGCCTCTAGCATCATCTACATTTTATTCTTTACATTTTATAGTTTCAGCTCTTATAGTTCTATGTTCTTATCTAAATTAATTTTAGGTAAGTTGTAAGTTAAAAATCAAGCTTTTTAATTTTTATTTTTTTGCACATAGCTAGTTAATTGTTTTAGCACCACTAGTTGAAAAGATATTCTTTTATGATTAAATCATCTTGGAACTTTGTTAAAAATCAGTTGAACATGTATGTGTGAGTCTGTTTCTGAACTCTAGTCTCTTCCATTGATCTATGTGTTTATGTGTTCAAAAACCACACTGTCTTGATTTCTGTAGCTTTATCACAAGTCTAGACATCAGGTAGTGTAAGTCTTCTTTGTTCTTTAAAAAAATTATTCCAAGACCTTTGCATCTGAATAGTAAATTTTAGAATGAGCATGTCAGTTTCTATAAAAAAGCCTGTTAGAATTTTTCAAATTCATATAATATATAAAAGTCTCATAAACATATATTCTTATTCACTTCTCCTGACTTTAATGCTGATTTTGTCATATATTTTACTTCTACATATGTAATGAACTCACAATATATTTTACTATTTTTTCTTTAAACAATTATCTTTCAATCTGATTTAGAAAAACAAGAAAAGCATCTTTTATATCCACATAGATAGTTACTATTTCTAGCATTCTCCATTTCTTTGCTTAGATTCAGGTTCCCTTTTGGTATCATTTTCCTTTTGCCTGAAGGACTTTGTCATTATGTACAGTGTTAATCTGCTGACTAGAACACCGGTTGAAAACTGCTGCCCTAGAACCACTCTCGGAACTCAGGAAAGTAGTATATTTACTTTTATAAAGGCCGTAACTCAGGAACAGCTAAATGGAAGAAACACATAGAGCAAGATGAGGAGGGTGTGGGAGGGGTACTGATCTCCTGTGCCCTCTCCTCATGAAATTGGGGCGTGCACTCTCCCAGCACATCAATGTGTTAAGCAGGAAGCTCCCCGGAGCCTCAGTGTCCAAGAATTTTAATGGAGGTTTTATTACTTAGGCATAATTGATTAAATCGTTGGCCATGTGATTAAACTCGTTCTCCAGTTACCATCCCCTCTCCAGAGGTCTGACAACTAAAAATTTCAGTCCTCTAATCACGTGGTTGGTTTTCCTGGTGACCAGCCTCCATCTTGAAGCTATCTAGGCTACTCCCATTCAAGTTGCCTTATTAGCATAATATTATCGCTCAGGAAATTCCAAGGGTTTTTGAAGCTCTGTGCCAATGTGAGATAAAGCCTATATATATAAAATTACATAATATAAAACACTATGTAATATTATATATTATCAGACCAAAGCAAACATTAACCTAGGGCTAATTTGTCCCTGTTGTGCGGCAGTATATTCTGAGTACCAAACTTCATGCTCCAAAGTTTTTCTATACTGGCTGTTGGGAATGGGGATATTCCTGGCCCTGTGTGAATAATGCAGATTGTTTCCTCTGATGTTTTTCTTGCAGTTCCTTCCCTAGCCTCAGGTAGTTTTTTCCCACTTATAC
The DNA here is from genome assembly GCA_004026545.1 of Mormoops blainvillei. Lineage (NCBI taxonomy): Eukaryota > Metazoa > Chordata > Mammalia > Chiroptera > Mormoopidae > Mormoops > Mormoops blainvillei. The sequence continues at coordinate 4,595 of PVJD01004642.1, forward strand.
CTTGATCAGTGCTCATGTGAAGACTGCCAAGGAAAGCTTTGAAGATCTCCAGGGTTTGCCTTCCCTGCACGTCTTCTTTGGTACTCTGCCTTACCAATTCTAATTTCCTTGATGTCATTTGATAGTCAATGTCATCTTCTCAACTAGAGAGACTGCTAAGATCTGTTGGGGTTTTACTTTCCTGTGCTGTGCCCTGGAAACTCTTTCTGGAAGTGTGCTGGGCCAGTTATAGCACAAACTATGTTTCTTTGTCTTCTCAGGAATCATTGTCCTTCACTGCCTGTTTTCCAATGTTGGAAGACTGTTTTATACAAATTGTCTGGATTTTTAGTTGTTTAAGATGAGAGAGTAACTATCATCCCTATTATGCCATCATGCTTGGAAGCAAAAGTGTATGGGTCTTTCTAGTGTGAATTCTTTTTGGGAAGTTTGTCTTATTACTGTTGACGTAGCCTTCTCTCCATTTTTATCCCCCTTTCTTTTTGGCACTTTGGTGATCTCAGTATTACCATTTCTTTCTTTATCATTTATAAGTCTTACTTTTAAAAAAATATTTTTTGTCTTTGCTTCTTTTTCAGAGCTTGTATAAATTTCCAAATTTATTCCTCAGTTGTTTCATTTTGCTATCTTATCAATTGTGTTTTTTTAAATTTCAGCTAGTATTTTTATGACTAAGATTTGTATAGTTATTTTAAAAATATTTTCTAGTTCTTCATGTTGCTAATGTTTTATCTTATTTAGTAAAGTTAGCTAGTTAACTTATAATTCTTTGCCTGTTGCAATGATTTTGCTTCTGATGGAATTTGTTACCCAGTATATTTTGTTTTTGGAAAATAATTAAGACACTCAAATGCCTTCTTACTTTGGCTTATGAGCTCATTTTTCTCCTATGGTATTTGCTACTCAGTCAAATGAAGCAGATAGAGGAAGGCCGGAACTCTCTGCATCATCCACAAGAAACTCAAGGGAAGAGTCCAGATGAGCTCAAGAATGGAGGACCCTATGTACCCGGAAACCATGGGCAATATCTCTTCATATAACATAAAATACCTCCTCTGCTTAGGGTTTTACCATTTACCTCCCCCCTCCCCGGGAGAAGCACTGCTAGGAGGACAATGGTTCTCAAATTTTAGGATTCATCAGAATCACAGGGAGGACTTTTTAAAGCATAGATTATTGGGTTCCACTCCAAGAATTTCTGATTTAGCAGACCAGGGGTGAGGTACAAATATTTATTTTCTAAGAAGTTCTCAAGATGCTGATGCTGTTGGTCCTGGCACAGCACTTTGAGAACCGCTGGTGTGGGAGGATGAAGAGCATGATGCAAGGGTCCTTTTTTATTCTCTCCCCCATGGCCAGGCCTAGCAGCTCCCTACGTCGTCAAATCTGCCTGTTCCTTTACCACCCCACCCCAGCCAATGCAATACCATTTCAGAATTACGCTCCTTCCTACCTAGAATTTTATTCCTCTCCTCCCTCTCTCTTCAGTATTTTCCTCTACTTTCTCAGGGTTCATTTTGGGGCAGGGAAGCTTGCAGCCAATGTTGTTAACCATCTTGGAAGAATTAGGACTACGTATTCAATTTCTAACTGATCATCTTACTGAATTCCCAATTTCCAATTTTTTTCAATGGAATCTTTTGCTTCTTTCAGATGTACAAATATATTATTTCAAAAACAATGTAATTTTGTCTTTCCCATAATTGTCTTTAAACAGTGTTCAATTGTGTATGTATACAAGAATGCTAAATAATGGAGTTAGTTGAGTCTCCAGTATTATTCACATGAAAGTCAAGAACAATATAAATAGTAATGCCTGTTATTATTAACCCAGAAGCTGGCACTTACTTTGAGGGTAAATCTTTACCATGGTATAGGATTATCTTTCTCTCAAATGTTTTCTTAGAATCTGCCCAGATAATATTATTGTATTTCTTCATTAACCTTCTCAAAAGGTGAATTTTCTGGTTACATTTCCTGATAACGACTCGTCATTATATCCCTGACATTATCATCACTTAGAAATGATTCGTTCACTAGCTACTCTTTTAGTGTACTGCTAGATTCAACCTGCTAATATGTTAATTTAGGTATATTTTTTTGCTTTGTGAATGGGATTGGTCTTTGTCCAATGCTTGATATAGAAAATCTGAGTACACAATACTTTGTTGTTAGATAATATTAGAATGCTTTCTTCCAATTTTTCCCCCCGAAATACTTTTTGTCAAGCCTTGTGTTGAGCAAGAGGAATTCAAAGACAAATGAACTCTGGTTTCTGTCTTGGAGGAACACACTGCCGAGCGGGGGAGGGAAACAAGGAAACAGCCCTTTACAGAACGGTGTGAGAGTGCAATACCGGAAGCATATTCCAGGCAATCCAGAAGCACGGGGAGAGGATATTTTTGGCATTTATGTGGCCCAAACAGAAAGTTGGTCATGAATTATTAGTTAAATTGACCTCACCTTGTTTGGAAGAGGATTTTTAGGAGAGACTTTACAAGGTAGCTGACTTTTGATATTATTGATAAATAAAGGAATAGGAGCCAAGTTCTTTCCTCTGAGAAGAGTGAACTGCTTGGAGAACCAGGAGGTAGAGCGAACTGATTTTACTATAACTTTCTTTTCATAATCAACACCTGCAATTTCAAATGGACTCCCTTTTCACCTTCATGAATTTGTTATGATTCTGGTTAGTTTCTGAATGGCTTTCAAACCTTTTACAAAATCAACTAAACATGGCTTTTCCATGAGTTCAGCAAAATATTACAGAAAATCATTTAATCCATAAATAGTTTGAATCCCAGAGAAATTTAGTATTGAGATTCTTACCCATCAATTATTGGGAATTATTTATATTTGAAGGAAATGACTCACATGTTCTTGATAACCTATGTATATTTTTTTCTAATATGTCAGCCTTTCTTTCTTCTTTACTTATTTCTTTTATTTTTTTTCCTTTGGCCATATTACATAGGATATGAAGGGGAGAAAGGAAAGAACATGTATTGGTCACTTATACTATGCTGTATACTGCTGGGCAGTTCACAGCAACCCAAAGGGACATATTCTTATTATTTTCCTTTCCTCAGCTGCACAGAGGGGTGAGGTTACTTACTGGCGGGCACATGACTTAGTTACAGTGAAACTAGAATTCTAACGCAGATGCGTTGAAGTCCGAAGGCTATGATGTTTCTTCTGTATGTAGAAAGGATTTGGTTTCAGAATGAAATACATTTGATATTCTATGTATTTGTGACATATTCATGCCCTTATCTCTGCAGGTCTAACAACTATTAGGAAGCTGAACACATAAGAATCGCTTGGGCAGTTTGATAAAAATGCATATTGCAGGGCTTTACCCCCAGAGACTCTTGACTCAGTCACTTGTGGTGCCTCAGAATCTGAATTTCTAAGAAGTTCCTCAGGTGGTTCTGTTGCCCAGCCTGCTTTGGAGTTGAGAAATGTATGCCATGGTCTCCCAGTGGTAAAAAGTAGTTGCAAATCCAAATGGATTAGAACCTCACAGCACTATTTCTCTCCTGGGGAAATACACACACACACACACACACACACACACACACACACACACGTAGTAATCATTTATGTATATATGTGTACACATAAATGATTACTATAGTCAAGTTAACATTTTCTCCTCACATAGTTACCATATTAATTTTTTTATGAGAGCATCTAAAATCTACTCTTTTAGCCTATATCCAGTATTTAGTACAGTATTAACTATAGTCTCATGCTGCACATTAGATCCCTAGAATTATTCATCCTATATAACTACAATTTTGTACCCTTTGACCAACATCTTCCAATTTTTCCTACCTGCCTGCCTCTTGTAATCACCATTTTATTCTAGGCTGCTGTCTTGTGTATGTTTGACTTTCTTCTCTTTCTTTTCTTTTCCTTTCTTTTTTTTTAAATTTCACCTGTAAATGAGATTATGCAATTTTCTCATTCTGTTGTCTGACTTATTTTACTAGCATATCCTTCAGGTTCATCTATGTTGTTTTAATGGCAGGCCCTCTTTATTTTTAAAGGCTGAATAATATTCCATTGGATTGATGTGCCATATTTTTTCCATCAGTGGACACTTAGGTTGTTCTCATACCTTGACTATTGTGAATAGTGCTGCAGTGAACATGGAAGTGCAGATATCTGAATATTTTCTTTATTTGTTTGCATTATTGACATTTTAAATATTAAAAGGAGTCAAAGATAATAAAACAGTAAGGCAACCTGCCCGACCTGAGCTTGTTTTCTTCCCATCAACTTGACTCACATGAAACTAGCACAAAAATATACTTCATACTTTTACACACTCAGGTGTGTTTTAGGTTTTTAGGTAGTCTAGAGGCAATTGTGAATGGCCCTCTAAGGAACATGAAGTTTATAACTTCTAATTTAGGTTTAAGTTGATTGACTCAGTTTTTCCCACTTGTGTATTCTACAAATAATTCATGCCACTATGAGTCAGACACTCTACTGGGTGCTTAGGGTGCAACCGAAAACAACACAGTTTTTTGCCTTTGTTGCTTCTAATGCCACAGAGAGAGACAAGTGAGATAAACATTACCATAACTACAGGGTGCTATGAGAACCCTTAGGAGAAGAACCTAACACAAAGCCATTTCAGAAATCTCTAAATACTATCATCTTGCATCCCTGTCCTAAGGCAAGATAAAGATGATATGGGATAATTCGAGGGTTTGTGACAAAGGATTAACATATACACAAACACAAACACCAGTGCAACTCATTGTGTGTGTGTGTGTGTGTGTGTGTGTAAATTTTTGAATGATGTCCTGTAAATTAATTTCTCTCTGGTGTGGTAGGAATCTCTCTGGTTCGAGGGTTTGTGACAAAGGATTAACATATACACAAACACAAACACCAGTGCAACTCATTGTGTGTGTGTGTGTGTGTGTGTGTAAATTTTTGAATGATGTCCTGTAAATTAATTTCTCTCTGGTGTGGTAGGAATCTTTCTCTCTGGTGTGGTAGGAATTTCTCTCTGGTGTGGTAGGAATATGTATTGACTTTTATGTACCATTTTTTATTTACTTGTAATCTGGTTTTATTATTATTCATTGTAGAGAGATAAGGCAAGTTGGTAAAAATTTCACTACCCATCCCCATTTCTCACTCTCCCATAATCATTCTTTAGGGTGGGAGTTTGGGACTAGAATTTTTATTCCCTGAGTTTCAGATTTGGGGCAGTGATTATTGTGGGTACATTGACTCTTAGCATGAAATGTTTGGGCTGCTCTGTTGTGCGAATACACATTACTGTTTATTTTATGATATGTTTTCTTTCATTTCACACTTGATGACTATCTACACATCACAGAAAAGTTGGATGGCTATGCCCCATGTGATATTTTCCAAATATTGCAAATGCCCTTCCTTTCATTTCCCAGTATTGCAAGTGCCCTTTTGTAACACAAAACTCTTAATAACCATTGAAATATCATTTTCTCCCTTGTTTTTCTGTTGGAAGTTTGAGTTCTGCTATTGACTTAATTTATTTTAGTGCCCTGAGGATTTCCCTTCATAATGGGGGGAAAAAAAGACCACTTAACAAGAATGGGATTGTTTCCCTGCGTAGATGGAGCGAAAGAATAAAGTCAATGTTAGGATGATCGTTCCTGCCAATACCCTTTCAGGTGTATTTTGTAGACTAAATTGAGGGTGAAGGCCAAGGAAAAACTGGAAGGTTTAAGCACAGAAATTCTGCGGCTCAGGATACTTCAAACCCAATTAGAGCAGGATTTTCACCAAAAAAAGATTTTCTGAAAATAATCTCTTTAGGTAAAGATAACCCACCAAATGATACCCAAAGCTTTTGTTTTTAGATGATAGCAGGGTTGTGACTGAGGAAAATTGAAAGCAAGTCTTTTCTCTGAAATGATGTTGCTATTTTTACTTATTAAGCTATTTTTACTTATTTACTTATTTTTACTTAGTTGAGCGTCCAGATAAATCTGTATTAGTTTTCTTTCTCTTTTAACTTATAGAAATATCATTAAATAATTGAACAGGAATTCTGTGGAGGATGTTTTCGTTACATTATGAAAGGTAGAAACCTTCCTTCTGATAGTTTCTAGGTAGGTGCTTCTAATAAAGCATTTGAATATATACAAAATGTTTAATTAGTTTTTTGTTAGTGTTGACTTTCAGGATGAAAGGATGTATCACTGAGTTCTTGTTCAAAGAGAAAACAACTCTGAAATTTTTGTCTCTCCATCTATTTAAAATTAATTTTAAAAATTATTCAACCTCCATTCATGCTTGTTTATGAAAACTGGTCAAATCAGCTTGCCCTGTTGGTTTAAATTTTGACACAGTTCCCCCTCAACCCCCGCCCCACAGTATGACTTTTAAAAATACTGAGGCATTTTTCTATGATGCAGCAACTATGAAATGTTTTACAGGAAGGATTTATGGCTCGTAGCGAGTTGCATAGGTAGTGCTAGGTTATGACTCCTTTCCAGTCTTCCCCAGACTTCTTTTATCCATCCTCCCTTAATGGCCTGATAATGTCTCAGCATGGACACTGCAGAGAGAAGTGGCTACCTTTTCAACCTCTCTTCCTGATTCACACCCTGAAGGAGAAAAGATATGCTAAGTAACTAAGTCGAACCTCAGAATCTGCTCTGAAAGAGCAGAAGCTTACGTTTGCCACAGCAAAATGAAGAGGCGCGGCGGAAGGCGAACACTGGGTACTTGGAGTTAAGCGCCACCGCCCCCAGTCTAATGGGTAATAGAGTTATTAATTCTGCTGATTAACTTGGCCTTGGGGTTCATGGAAATGGCTTTCTACCTCTTTTTTTTTTTTTAAGCTCGAACTGTGGAACGAGGGAACATAAAAAAAAAAACCCCATGCTAATTAGAGAGAAATCAAGAGAAAAGAAGCATAGAGAAAAGAAAGACAGTTTGAGCATTAATGAGAATTGTTTGGGGAGAGAATGTGACAGGCTCTTCAAAAGCATTATTGTCAAATGTGTCACCATTTTCTAGATGGCAAGAGCTACGTTGGAGCTTCATGCTGATAGTTAATGATTTGAAACCATAAAAAGATTGAAAAGGTAAAAGGGAAAATGTCAGACTCAACTGGATTTTAATGAGCTTTTTTTTTTTTTTTCCTCCTCTAGGAAAGCAGCCTGGAAAGTAGAGAAAGTTCGCATTTTTCCTATCCCTCGTTCTGTGGATTTCCATTTCTAAGTGAGGGATATCAAAAGTCTAAACTCAAAGAAAGACCTGGGACCTTCTACTTTTCTGAGAAGGTGGGTGGTGGGTAGCGAGGGCAGCACAGCGGTTTGAACGGCAACAATAAGGAGAGATTGATGGCGGAGCCGCAATAGCACTTGTTTGTTTTGGGGGCACATGCTGAGCAGGAGCCATCTTCACACTGGGACACGTAACACAGAAACCCAAAGTGATTACGCCCGTTCATTTGTCTATATCACGGCTCCAGCTATTGCTGTGTGCAGCAATGAGAGGACAAGGCATTTATTGCTCATGCTTGGTTATTAGTCGCATTATAGGAGACACTAGAGCGGAGTGGGATACACAGACCAGGAGACAATAGCTGTCTGGGCTCCAAGCTCAGCAGGGTAGCCTTGTCATTAAATTTGGTAGTGCCAATTTAATTTTTTTTAAAAAGTAGAAAGAAACTTTGAAAATGAATTCTGTAACCCCATTTTTACCTTATTAGAGTACCTGTCAGGATTTCACTCTCTGGGCTCTCAATTATATTAGTAGCTGAAAGTATAGAGAAGGCTCACATATTTTCAAAAGAATTGAATGCTACTGGGAAAGTTGGAACCAAATTTCAATTCTTTTCTAGATGATTTTCTTGTGGTACTTGAAATATTAAATTCTGATTATGGTACGGCACCCGAGAACACATTATTATCAGCTACTGGGGCCAAACCAAATGTCTTACTAATGAATTTCTAATGCAATCCTTCCTGAAATACAGTGCCTAGATTGCTGATTTGAAGGTGGTAGGTAGCCCAGCTCATTGCAATGCAAGGAGGCTGCATATGGAAGAGGCACCTGAAGTCTTCTGCGTCCTTCACAGTTCATAATCCAGCATCCACTGATGTAAATATCTCTGAACTCACTGTGTACATGTATTTGGGCTTGCTAAATCCCAAATACATGTAATTTTTGGTCCACTTAACTGAGTTGTAAAAGGATTACCATCAGAACAGAGATGAAAATAACCCTGTGAAGGAAATCTTAAGGGCATGGGGGAATTATTAAAAAAGGGGCTCTTCTACTTAAAAATATACTTTCTATTTTAGAGTTCCAGAACATGTTAAAGCACTAATTAATTCTCAGACCAATCTGATTTGGTAGAAATTACTAAGATAATTCTGCTCTTGGGTAAATGAAGGCATGGGAGTTTAAACTTGGCCAACGTTGTAGTAATTGCCTGATTCTAGACCAGAAGTTTATAAATACATTTCAGAACATGACTGATTTCTGCTCAAGGTACCAGGTATACACTTTTATTAGTTTTAAATGGCCTTTCTTCATGCTACTGTGGCTAAATTTTCTGCATTTGCAAGCAAGGTGGAGGCCCTTTGGCCTTTTCTTTGGTGTTGGGCATAGAGGAAGTTCTACATGGTGCACAAAAGATATTTTTACAAAGTTTATTAGAGAAAATAAGAGGTGGTTACAATTGAAAAAGGTATTGTTTCTTGAGGATTGCCATTCCCCCGAGGGCTCTGTTTAGGAATTTCCCTTTTTAAGAAGGTTTGCTTAATCTGTACGAGCTGTGGTAAGTATCTCTCCTTTGTACTTTTCTGTCATTGCACTTAGCACATTTTATTACAATTATTTATTTACATGAATGCTCTTTTCTATTTGAGGACAATATTCAGAAAATAAATAAGTAAACAAACTTAAAATGGTTGATCTTGTCAGTAGAATTTTAAACAGTGATATAGAGAAATCCAGATACCTCTCAGCCTATCATATTTTTCCTGTTCTTTCTCTTTTTTAAGCTTCTTCCCTTCTCCTCAGTTTCCTTTAGGTCTTATTCACACAAAGTCTTAGAGACCACACTCCCTGCACCCTCTCTCCTGTCAGTCATTGACTTTTAAGTGACATTTAAGTTACCAAACAAAATACATGTTTGTAAGGACAACATTTAGTCCTTCACTAGTATCTTGTCTTTCACAGCCATGCTAAAGAACAGCGATTTTCAACTCTTTTCATCTCAGGGCACACATAGACAAATTACCAAATTTCTTGGCAAACCGAAAAGTATATTTTTTTGCCTCTCTAACAAAAAATAGGTATAATTTTGATTCATTCATACCGGATGGCTATTGTGATGGCTTTTGTTATTTATTTATTTTTATTTGACAATTTTAGGGAGGTAAAAGATTGGTGTCTCTGACTAAATAATCAGGTATTGCATGTTTTAAAAATTCTTGCAGCACACTGGTTGACAATTGCTGCTATAGAATATTTTCAGAATGTTTGTTGGGGACAGAAAAAACTTGATTTTGGAAATGACCAAGATAGGTTTCTATAAGGAAGGAAAAATGGAGGTCCACCTATTGCCTGTTCTCTGAGTTGCTTTCCTGGGGTTTCAAGTAAGTCCTGGCTTTAGTTGGGTGACTTGACTGGCATACATGATATGCTGGATAGCTTACAACTCTCTTCATGTATATTTCATTAGATTTTCCACAGCAATCCTATGAACCAGATAGCACAGTGCCTTTAATTCTCATTGTGCAGATGAGCAAACTGAGGCACAGAGAGTCTTGTCCAAGGGCTGGGTGGGGCTGATACTCAACATCTAGTCTTCCTTCTCCAGTACTCCTTTGTTACTCCAATTTAGACATCAAGATGAGCTCTTCAATTTGCCACAAATTTTCTAAATGTTATGGCATTATTATTATTATTATTATTATTATTATTACTATTACTACTACAATTTGTACCAGGAGCTCCTCAATGAAAGGGAGCTCCTCAATAAGGGTATATAAAGGAATCTCAAACCTTTTACTTTTCAGTGGCTACCCCTAAGGGTAAACAAGTTCTTTTTCTTGAGGTGTACAGATATTAAATTGAATAAATAAAGGTATATGCATAATATGGACAATGCCTGATTTAAGAAGAGCTAAATGTGGCTGGATATAAACCTATGTATAATTTCAATTCAGAGAGTAAAAGAAAAAAATATTTTATAAAAGCCATCATACAAGAAGAAGATCATCTTGACCACACCAAACAGAGTAAGTGTCTTAATGACACAAAGGCTAAACAACTTGCCCAGGTATCGGTGAGTGTATGAGTTTGTGTGTGTGTTTGTGATATCAAAGATTCGCCCAATTTTTACCAATGGCGCTGAATAGGAGAGTTATTGAGCAATCACAGCGAGGGTTCCAGGGTCCTACAGATGGCATCTATGCAGGTGCGGCTTGCTGGTGGCTGGCCAGCATTATTTTGCAATGCTGCTGGCAGTAACCACTTTTAAATAGAAACATGATTGCACTTTATTTTAATATTTCTCCCTTCTATTTTTCCCCCTACTGTAAATCAACCCCGTTCTGAGCATAAAGTTCTTGCCAAGATTTCATGTAACTGATTAAGCCCACTGGGCTGAGCCTGTGTTCAGGGCTTGGAAACACACCGAATGGGTTTACTGCAGTTGATCTAGCGCACATGGCTGAGGGAAAAAGCACTAACCACGCAAAGCAACATTTTCTTATGTTTTCGTGGCATTTGGAGAGGAACTGTTTCACTGCTTTCAATTCCATGGAAGAAGGTAACAGGCATGTGTTAATTATGTGGCCAAATTACAAACAGCCCATTCTTCTGGTTTGCTCCCCTACCCTGTGGTTTCTGGGAGGATTCTGCAATAAATGTAGTCACTGGGTTTCAAACTGGTGTCTCTTCAGAACAATAATGAGAGTAGTTTACATTTAGGTAACACTCTGTGCCAGACACTGCTCTAAAGACGTTACATGTTGATTCCTTTAATCTTCATGCTGGCTCTATGAAGAAGGCACTATTCTTATGTGATTTTACAGATGGTGAAACTGAGACACAAAGAATTTAAGTAACTTGCCCAAGGTCACACAGATAATAAGTAGAGGAGCCAGAATTTAAAACACAGAGAATCAACCATTAGAGTTGAGTCTGTTTGGCTATACAGCACTCCACTTAGAAAACTTGGGACTATCTCATTTCATGTCAGGCTAAGACCAGCTTCCCCACTCTTTTCATGTACTATTTGTGTATATATCTGTTTCCCCAGTTGGACAATGAGCTGCTCAAGGGTAAGGGATGGGTTTTCAATCTCCCTTTCTGCCCTTGCTATCTGAAACTTGACTTTTCTGTAAGAAGCATTTTGCAAGATACACAGAGCAGACATTTTAAGGATTTAAAAAGATTATGCACCCAAATGTTTGATAATGATGCAGAAGATCAAAATAATTAAGAGATTTGTTTTAAAGACTCAAAATGCAATAAGTTCAGCATAAAGAGAATTATCCACCATGTCAATTCGTAACATATTTCCCACAGGACTGGTGCTCATGTAAAGTTTCTCGCCTGCCTTTAAACAGAGCCGATTGAATTCTCTATTCTTTGTAACACAAATACAAACAAATTGTTTCTATGCCAGAGGAAGCATTCTTAGCAGTGTTCCTTGGTGTTGGACAATACAATCCTTGTTTTTGAAATAACCCCTGTCTTCAACTAGTTCCCTTAGAGCTTGGTTTCACTCAATAAATACATCTTCGCTTAATTCTATGTGACACTCATCATAAGCCAAATGGCCCATAACTGATAATATAGTTACCAAACAGCTATAATAGTTCTTGGTGCTGACACAATTTTCCTACCCATTGTAGCTGGTTGGTCCTATAAAGAAGTCATCAGGCTGTCCCTTTGCTTGTAAAGTGTCTGAAATGCCAAAACTCTGTTAGAACCTGTTGCTCTCACTTCTGTGTGAAGTTTTATAATTGTAAAATACTCATCCGAGAGTAAAGGTTAAACATGAGAAGTTTTATTTAATACTGTAGAAGTCAAAGCAGTGAAGATGGAAGTAAGAGTTAGTGATTTTAGTCCCACCTTCTCCAGTGATTAGCTATGTGATTAGCTGGGTGATCTTGAGGGAATCGGAATGGGCCAAAATTCCTTACTAATAAAACCAGAGAGTGAAATTAGATGATTTTCTATTTCTGATCTGGTCTTTAGATTATGAGAAGCCTCTTTTCCCTGCATTCTCACTACCACCACTTTCCACCAAAGATCTTGAAAGGAATAAAACTATATAGCAGGAAATGAAAACTGATTTTTTTAAGAAAAGTACTTATTTATTTTTAGAGAGAGGGGAAGGGAGGGAGAAAGAGAGAACGACAAACATTGATGTGACAGAGAAATATCAATTGGTTGCCTCTTGTATGCACCCCAACCAGGGACTGAACCTGCAACCCAGGCATGCGACCTGACTGGGAATCAAACTGGTGACCCATCGCTTTGCAGGATGACACCCAATCAAATGAACCCCATAGGTCAGGGTTGATTTTTTTTTTTTTTTTTTTTACTAAGCAGAGAATGAAAGCCTTGCAATTGAACAGTTTGTTGAAACATTCAGGAAGAATGTTTCATCATCAGTTTTTATCATCAGTTTGTAAGATACTAAGTGTCTTTTGTTGTTCCTGAGCTCTGAACCTGTCTGGTGTTTGTTTTTTATTTCCCATTCCTCATCTTTCTCTACTCCAATAGCCCATTCTCTGTTTTCCCTCAAATTATGTCATGTTAAATGATTCATAAGGGCTGAAAGTCTCTTTTCTCTGGAATATCTGAGTTTCAGCACCAGCAAAATCCTGTCATTCTCCAAGTAGTTATCTCGACGGGGGACCCTCAGACATCAGTCCTGATGAACGGAAGACGTAACATGAAAAGAAGAGGGTGGCAGCAGCCCACTCGCACACTTCTGAAACGCTTTGCCTGATGTAACCCTTTGTACTTGGCCCATGGGTCAGATTTAGCCACAGAGAGGATGGAAGCTTGATTCAGGAAAGTTACACTGTAAGGTCTTAGAAGTATGGGGAATGCTATGTTTAGATTGAAGATGGTCACTGTAGGACAATGGACTTTTGCCCTTGGACAACACTTAATGTGAGAATGCTGAGGCAGAGCCAGGAGGTGAACCTTGGAGGGGGAAAGTTGGCCTCCCAGGAAGCTGTTGGCTCAGGCTGAGGAGCAGTTCCGAGGCCCGTGGGAGTGAACTGTGCTCTCCCTCTGCCCACTGCTGAGCCTGGATTGGGAGTCGGGAGTTAGATGAGTGTTCATTATTTTTATCGGTGACGTAGAGGTGGTTCGTGTACACTTGTTTATGTTTTCTTCCTTTGCCAACAGCAGGAAAAGGGTTCCTGGATCTGGTGAAACCCTTGCTTGTGTGGGTAGGGCACTGACACGTGAGGCTCCCTGATGAGCTCCGGGGTCCCTGGAGATAGGCTGCATCTGCTTCTGCTCCTTGTGGCCATGCTGCCTGTAATAAGTTTGCATTATTACAAACACGGGGTAGACTAATTGGGAGCTCAGTCTAATCTTACAGTGGAGCTGTGTTTGTGGTGTCTGCTTGCCATCCCATGTCCATCTGACGTGCCGAAGTCTTCAGTCTTGGAAGAGAACCCCTAAGTTGTATATGTGATAAATTTCCAACGTGCCCACATAGTTAAAAGATAGCTGATGTTTATGGAACATTTATATTATGTTGAGTAAATGATTCGATATGTCATATGAAGCAAGTGCTTCCCTATTTTACAACTAAGGAAACTGATAGAGATTCAAAACCTTGCCTGTAATCACTGGGCACGGTAGGGTTGTTTTACTCAACCTGGCTGTTTCTCCCCAAAGTCTATGCCCTAAATCTCTATGCCACTGGCATAAGAGCATGATTTAACATACATGCTTTCTCTGTTGGTATAGAACATTTGATTCAGTTATACTAGTTACATTAACACATTTCAACAAAAATTCTTAGTCTGCATTGTTTCAGCTCTCTCCAGGGTCAGTCCTTAATCAGTTTTCCACCTGCCTACCTCTGGGCACTTCTTTAGGTCTGAAATGTCATCAGCAAGGTGGCCATGGCTATCAGGAGGCCCCTTGTTGCTTTTCTTGTTTTCATTTTTGTAAACATTTACACCTTCATCAAAGGCTAATAAAGTTAATGTAATTTTTTTAAAAATGGCTCATTTGGCTTGGGGACTACTTGTATAATTTTATTGACTACATTTTAAAATAAACAAATTATAAACAAAGAAGAGCTATGTTTTCCATTCAAGAAATATTTGAGTTTCTACTTTTTCTTTTTCTTTTCTTTCTTTTTTTTGGGTGGAGGGGTAAGTACCTGTGTGTTGGGAGCTATGGGGTATGTGACATTTGGCCCAAAGTTCTATGACCAGACATGATGGTTAATTTTATGTACCAACTTTATTGGGCCACTGGGTATGTATCTTGAGAGTTTTCTGCATGAGGTTGACATTTGAATTGGTAGACTGAGTAAAGCCAATCACACCCCCAAATGTGGGTGGACCTTACCCAGTCGGTTGAAGATCTACTACCTGAGTACTTTCAGCTGGGACATCAGTCTTTTCCTGACTTCAGATTAAAACTGAAAACTGAAACTTCATCTTTTTTCAGATCTTGGGCCTGATGGCTTTTGGCGTGGAACTGCATCTTTGGCTTTCTTGAATCACCAGACTGTCAGCTACATATCTTGTGACTTCTCAGCCTCCATAATGACATGAGCCAATTCCTTATGCCAGTATATCAGGTGATACCAAATACACCTTTAAAACACATCCCATTCTATTTTTTTTTTTGTTTTATTGCAAAGCAGTTGACATATATCACTGTCAACTAAATTTAAGGTGTACACGCAGGGGTATCCAACCTGCAGCCCATGGGCTGCATGCTGTCCAGCAGGGCTGTGAATGCAGTCCAACACAAAATCGTAAATGTACTTAAAATATTATGAGATGTTTTTGTGATTACACATATGTATTTAATGTGTGGTCCAAGACATCTCATCTTCCAGTGTGGCCCAGAGATGCCAAAAGGTTGGACATCCCTGGCACTGCACAGTATGATGGCCTGATTTATACATAGATGAAATGATTAGCATAATAGATTTAGTTAACATCCATCATCTCATATAGATATAATAAAAAGAAAAGGAAAAAAATTTCTCCTTGTGATGAGAACTTAGGATCTAGTGTCTTAACAACTTTCCTGAAAATATCATAAAACCACCTTCGGTATAATCAACGTGTTGTACATGTGCTCCTAGCACTTATTTATCTTATAACTAGAAGTGTGTTTTGACCACCTTCCTCCAATTTCCCCTCGCCTCACTTCCCGCCTGGAGTAACCACAAAACTGATCTCTTTTTCTATGAGTTTGGTGTTTGATTTTGTTTTTTAATGCCTCTGTTTCTATGGGAAGTGTCGGTGCTTGGAAGCTGTTATTTAAGATACACTAGATGAATTTTAAAGGTTTTGTTTAATGAATGCTATAGATATTAGTCATTTAATAAGTCAGCCTGAGGAACAGTACAATAGCAATAATAATTGGACACACTTCAGTCAGTACACTGGACAAAAACCTTTTCATAGAAATTTTTTCTTAGAGTTGTGACAAGTCTGAAAATGGAAGACAGTATTTCCATTGTTGTCTGAGCTTCCAAAGGAAGGAAGATATTAAATGCCAACTGCCAGGCCCCAGAGGGGCAGTCACTGTCGACTAACCAGTTGCAGGGCCAAATCTTCTCTGGGTCATGAAAGGTGATTTCATGTGCCTCTGAGAGTGACTATGACAGAGTTTCTCTGTAAGAAATACAGAGAAGGAAATATATTTTCTTATGGGCTGGGTAAGTTGATTTTTCTAATGAACATAAGCCCTTGCCTCTCAGAATCTTCAATCCCATTATCATATATATTTTTTAATTGAGTGGAACTCACATAGCATAATAGTAACCATTTTAGAGTAAATAATTCAGTGTCCTTTGGTGCATTTACAATGTCGTGTAACCATTATCTCTACCTAGGAAACCCAGCGCTCCTAAAGCAATTGCTCCTGGGCCATTCCTCCCTCCCAGTTTCTAGAAACTCTATGGGTTTACCTATTCTACTATGGTCTTTAAGTAATACCTTTTGTTTTACAAAGGATAGTTTACATTAATAGAATGCAAGTAACATAACTGAAGGAATAAATTCAGCTTATGTACAGTTTGGTATTTGTTGCACAGACTTGAGGAATTCTTGGATAAAGGACTAACCCAGCATTCTTCACACTATAGCAAGATGTGAGTTTGTGAGACTCTCTTAACAACCCCTGGTCAGACAGGCAGACTTCAGTTGGAACAATTCTGGCACATACTGCCGAGATGAAAATACAGGAAACAGTGCCCTGTGGCGCCCTCCATGGCCACACTTTGGCTCCAGACAAGTTGGCCTATCACACACAACTTCCGCGTGGAATCCCACTGCTTTGCAGCCACTCGGCTTCAGTTTAGTACAGAACCCAGCCAGCTGGTAGTGGGTTCTGTGTGGGGACCGCTTCCTATTTTTGACAGATTCTTCCCATGGCCTTTTTCTCCTTAGCCATCAGGTACCATAGTTGAGTTTTTGGTCAACTATCTGTGTGTTTCCCTTTTATCAGTTCTAAACTCTAGTTGAACAATTAGTAACTTGGCTGCAGGAAGCCATGGGCCTTTGAATATGTGTGGATGCTTGAATGTGACAAAGTTATCACTCTATTTTTCCAAGCTGTAGTAGTTGGGAATAGCAGAGGGATGTCCTTTCATTTGCCCTGTTTCACATCCTTACTGTTAGGGACAGTTTGTAGTTAGGGGCAATTTCCATGGAGCAAAAGGAAGAAGTTGTCAGGACGTGGCAAGTGGCCACCCTGGAAAACTGAATCTTGAAAATTAGGGAGGGAAGCAAGTGTTCTTCACAGGCCTGTAGGATGGATATTGAAGGCATGGACTCTATGTATATATGTGCCTGAAAAATCACCCATCGCACTGTGGGGGAAGGGGTTCCACCTTATAGGGCTGCAGGATCACTTCCCTCACTGCTGTTCTATTAAGGCCACTCAGGCTGGCATAACTTTTATATTAGCCACCATAGACGTTGACTCACTCCTACTGGAAAATTAACTGTAACTTTAAAAATCTTCTTTCATGTACATGTACTGATAATTATATCCCTGGCTTTTCCATGGTGTTTCACAGTTTACAAAGTATTTTCATACATTTCGTTTGATATCAACAATACTTCTGAGGCAAGAAGTGCAGGTGTTATTCTATCTGTCTTAACGACAAGGAAAATAAGAAGCAGAGAACTTTGATGGCAGAGTCAGTATCATCAGCACATCCAGTACTAAAATGGCACAGGATTTCTGAGCCTCTGACTTGTTTCAAATCGTGACCATCTTGGTTAAGTGTTGTTTAATTTAGGCCCCCGTAACTTGGGCTTGTGTGTTTGACTTCCTGGAACCAAATCTTATTAGGTTTTAATGACAACGATTTTGTAAGTGGGTAACATCAAGGAAACAGGTCTAAATTTTCCTGACTCCACCTTAAAATATAATTGAGGGAGAACAATATTTATCTTATATTTTATACTGTTTTTCAAGATTGCAAGATTACCACAACGATCTTGTACTGTACTGTATTTATGGGTCCTTCTTCCCCTACTCTTTTTTTAAATCTGGACACCTGAACTTACTTAAATAGCTGTTGTTCTTATTTTAATTTCCCTACTTTTGTGTTTTCATTTCTTCCCATCCAGGTTTTGCCTTTCATGCCTGTATGTATCTTCTTCGCATAAAGTGTATAACACTTAACCATATTCAAATGTAACAATGTACAAGGTACAGTATAATAAAAACCACATGTACACTGGAAAAAGACACAGCTTTAAGGGTTCCAGGATAATTATAATAGGATTGCACATTTCTGTTATTAAATGAAACACTAGAGAAATTGGAGGTTTTAAGTCTCATTTTTAAAGATAATTCACTTGGTGTAATTTGGAAAAAAGTGAATGTAAAATGTTTTCTGAGAGGACAGATAACGTGTTTAAAAGGTCTTTGTAGGAAAAATATCTATTTGCTGTATTTGGAGATTAAAGATAGATCTTGGAGAACAAAAGGTTATAGTTTTAGGCATTTGGATTTAAACTCCACATTTTAAATTTGGGCAAAACTGCAGCCTTTGAAGTTTGTTTTGGCTCCAGAAATGTTCAGCTTTGCAATGTCTGTGGCTTTATTGTTATCTACCTCTGACTTCCACATCCATTACAAAAAGACAAGAGTAGAAATTTGTTATATTCCTACCCTAGCTGTCAAATAATTTAGAGAAAAATGTAAATTCCTTGGAAAACAATGCTTTTGAGTTAAGGGGGGATATTTTATAAATGTTCCTACCAAAAACTTGAGGACACTAAGCTTTACAAGATAAAGGTCCACGCACCAACAGGCAGGACCTGTGGTTACCTAGAACACGTGACTAAGTTCTTATGTAGAATACTGCATTTCTTGTAGAGTATCCTGAGTAGTTTCTTGATTAACTTTTTGTTTAATGTGGCTGATAAAATCCAAGTATATAGCATTTGGAAGTAGTATTTTATTATAAATAGTTTATTACATATATGCTTTACAAGGTAAGTGTGGTTTGATTAACTAACTTACAAGCTTCATTCATTCCCTAGAGTAATCAGAACAAATGTGGAGACAGGGCTTCAGTCTGTCCTCCATTTTAAGGTTAAGGCGACTGCGTTCTAACATTGTAATGGATTTCATTCCCTGAAGTACGTGTGTGGTTTCCCCTCTACAAAGTCTTGATGTTTCTATTAAGAAAGGAAGTCAAAATATAGTAAGCTGAAAATAAATGATAATGGTAGAGAATGCTAATAGTGAGGAAAAAGAGGCCACACTTTGAGTTCCCATAAAAAGACTGTTTTTGCAAATTTGGAGTTTGCCCATCATACAGTCCTTGAAGGGTTGGTGTCTTTGCTACTCTCACCCCTGGTGAAGAGCCCAGCTTCTTATTTCCATATCCAAGGGGCTGTTGTTATTGCCAGCAAACTGCCTTTGTAATAGAATGTACAGCACGCACTCCGAATTTTGCTTGAAGAACATATACAGTGTGTATATTTTCTTTCAGAGTTTTTTTCAAAGAGAAAAGTCAAAATGCCACACTGATGTGAAGACAGAAGAAAACAGAGTCTAAATAAAAACCCTTGTCCATTCCTCTTGGCTTTAGACATCTGACCAGCTCACAAGTCTCTGCTTCATAATTCTATTAGTGACTCCAGTTTCCTCCAGCCCTTCTCCCTCCCCTCTCCTGCCCCTGACTGCTGCTCATTCCTTTCCCCGCAATGCACGGGCCCAGCATCCGACAGGACTTTCTAATTTGGTATGGAGTCTGAGCAGGCGTGCTCCAACTACTTCCCTGTGTGATTCTCTTGCTCTGTCCCACCTCTGCCTGGGATTTGAATTTACAGGGCTTCATAGGCTGTTCTACAAGCTGTCTCTGCTCCCTTATCCCTTTATTGCAGCAACTACTACCACAGTGTTTCTTTCAAACTACGCTTGGAAGCCAGTTCGCTGGAGTGTGCAGTAAGTTGAATTACCACTGCTTCCTGCTGTTCGTGTGATAGATAGGACCATAAAATGGATGTGATGTGGTTATTAGGCTGTGATTCAGTTCATATGGAGCCATATTGATTGGTGTTGGTTCAGTGCTTGCTCCGCATTTCATCAATTGACCCTCCAGATTGTATCCTGCCTTCTCTTCTTTTACCTTTAATTCTACTTTATCTCCAGTTTTCTGCCTCCTAATTTTCCTTTGGTTGATTTCTCCTAATAATTTAGGAGAATCATTTTCTATTACCCAGAAAGGCCTTTCTAATGAAACCATATTTTCCCATCACCACACTTATTTACTTATTTAGTGGGTTGCTTTCATGATTCTGGAATACCATTTCTATCCTTTGAGTTTCCAAGTTCCAAATTTTTTTCTGACTGCATGCAGGAGAACTGTTCCAAAAATCACCAGTCCCTCAAACAGGCCGTCAGACCTCAGCAGAGGGTAAGTGGGCTGCACCAATTGGCAGCTGATAACAGGGCACCAAGGAAAAGAAAGGAAGGAGAGAGGGAGGATGGGCTTCAAGGTTTTCCACTTGCAGTTATTCTCCCTAACCAGTGGTCGGCGTTCTTTAAGTAATGCCATCTTTCAACTTTTGAAGTTCTTTCTTTCCTTTTATTTTTATTGTGTAGTAAATATTCTGGAAAATTCCTTTTCTTCAAATGCTTTTATAAAAATATTAGACAGCTGAACAAAATAGGTGTGGAAAGTAGGAGGAGCGGAGAGGATCCAAAGGGAAAGGTGGGAGAGGATGGAAAATGGAACGGAGAAAACGGGGAAAATGCCAAGAGAAAGGGAAAGGACAAAGGTGTTGAGAAGGTGGCGAACAGAGACATATGTGCTTCCTGCGTGGGAGGCTTGATGTGTTTGTTTTAGGAGGGGATATTTATAGAAAGAAGGTAGAGGGCTGAGAGTGAAGGTGAAGAGGGGAGGGGATGGCAAAGTAAATGTTGGAAAAGTTAGGCTAACATGTTTTTATAGATTGTAAACCCATCAGGGAGTACATGTTTAATATACTGCTGAGTACCTTGTCAAGGACCCTATAATTAATATTAATTACAGACATTATTTTTAAAAATCACAGGAAAATCTGTGTACTTGAGCAACAGCATTGTGACACGGAATTACCTTTGATCAGCAATTTTCCAAGAGTTTGATTTTTGTGTTCATTCCTCTTCTTTCCCATAGAAGCAGGAGTTAAAGAAAATTTATGAACATTTGTTTCCTCAGACGTGAAACAGACAGTGTTTAACTATTTTGTTTGAAAGGACCTAATATGCCCTATGGCTGTTTTTGTTTACCAAGAGCCAGATTGGTTGTGCCAAGTAATTGCCATCTGGATACCTTTTACTGGCCCAAATGGAATAAACACACCCTTTGAAATCCCACATCAGCTTATATGAAATTAAATTTTGAGTCAAAATTGCTGAGTACCCCATCACAGCACATGGGTTAGGGGTACATGTCATGCATCTGAAGTGTCATCTTTTTCTACAGAAGCATTTCTTTTTAGGACTGAGGGTAGCCAGGAGTGAGGAAATGTGTCCTGTGTTGATATCACACCAGTGTACCGGCACAAGCCTTTTTTATTTGAATGACCTGCCCAACTCCATGTGTGATAACAAATATTACTTTATATTCCTTCATAATGTTCCTGTGAAATAGTTAAGAGAGAGTCTCTATTTTGTTAATTGAGAAACCTTTTACCTCCCGTCTCACTGAGTGGGGAGCTGGGGCACTATTGGGTGGCGATGGTATTTTTTAGTTTTTTGGGGGAGTGGGGTGTTTGGGTGAATTTGGGGCTCTGTAAGCCCCGCACACCTCCTCAGTGCTCTCCTGCTTGGGGAAGTGATGGTCTGCTACAAGGGCTGCTACAAGGAACCTTCGTGACCCAGACCTTGGACCAGCCACCCACTTAGCGATCTCCTTTCATTCCACGGGTGTGGAGGTGGGTTCCTTCTCTCTATCCCCTTCTTCCAACTACTGCCTCATGAAAAGAAGGGGAGCAGAAAACAAACCGTCCTCCTGTTCTCTCCCGAGTTTGCCTATGACTGCACTCAGTTATCGTCTACTCTGTCAGCTTGAAGAACTCTCCCATGCCTTTCGTATTATTCTCCTTCACTGCTGGCCATGATGGTGATGACTTCTTTTGTTCTTGAAACCACAGGCAAACAATCTTTCTTAATGTGTGGGAACATGGATGTCAAAACAGATTTTTTCTCTGGTTTATTGAGATATAATTGACCTGTAACATTATTGAGTCAAAGTTTTACCACATAATAATAGGATATATGTATGTATTGCAACTGTCATACTGTTGAACTTGATAATTTTTCATCAAATCTGGTTTGTGGAGAGTTGAGGTTTAGCCTCCCCGCTCCCCTCCAAAAAGAACATCTAGGCTGTACCTCCTCATGCAAAAGCCTCCTAGAAAGGGCCTGATCATAGAACAGTTGCACCTTGGGAAGGTACCCACAGACTGACTTACCAAATACTGAACAAGGAACTTTAGGCTCACAAGAGTGACTTGTTTTCACTAAACCAGGGGTGGGAGTAATGAGGCGTAGGCTACCTAGTAGGAGTTGGAAGATGTCCATTAACAAGGTTCACCAGGTTTTTCCTTCATGAAATAGCCACTCCAGGCTATCCATGAGTCAGTCCTGTTAAATAATATATGGGGTGGCAGCTCAAGACTTACTTCCACTGTCTTTATTCACACTTATCCGAACACATACAGACAAACCGAAACGTCTTCTGAAGGTCTTACTCTGCTCCTTTTAATCACAAGGAAAGTAATCTTTCTGGCAGTTCTGGAACAAGACTGCCACATGGGTTCTTTCTTGCCTTATAACCAAAGTCCTCGGGTTCACGTGTGAGCCAAGGACTAAGAAATGTGCAGATCAGGGTGTGCTGTGTTCTTCAGTTGTTCCTTTCTATTTCTCTTACATTGTCTCGTTGGGCACTGCCATGATTAAAACAGAATTTGTTCAGAGTTATTTTGTGATAATGAGGGAATATTAGTGAAGGGCTGATTGTTGCTTGTTTTAGAGTTGGTTCCCAAAACTAATAGGATTCCTTGGATAAAAATCATCAGATACAAATAGGAGAGATTTACATTTTTCTTTATAGTATTGATATAACATTACTATTACTTTCACTTCAAAAAATTATTTATTTTAAATAGAATGATTACTAGTAAATGCCTTTTTATTACTGAGGTAAATAATTTCTTATAAGGTGATGGGAGTACTGCTATGAGTTATCCTTCCTCCAAATATGATATCACGACATTTAAATTCTGGGTTGGAACCCCTACTAAGGAAGTCAGTACAATTCTGTGAAGAAGGGATACAGATATGAACCTCTGAATCCTTTCCAGATCTACTTTCTGAGACTCAGGCCAGAGCTTTAATACCTATAAAGTAGATTCAATAGTATGATCCAGTGATCTTCCCTTAAAGTCACTGAATTTTAATTTTGTGTCAGGTGTCCTGTTGGTAACTAAAAATGCTGTTTAAGGGCTAATTTCACTCCATGTGGTGACTCAAACACATTGGTAAAGAACAACTCACTTGTTGAGAAACTGCAATGTTTCCCAGGAGCTGCAGTGGAGTGTCTTGGGCTTTTTCTGTAAGAAAAATGTAACAGTGCTTTTCACACTGTTTTTGACTTTTAAACTTTCAAGTAATTATCATTGTAACAAAGCATTGTGATGGTTAATTTTATGTATAAACTTGGTAAGGCCATGTTGACCAGATATTTGGTCAAACATTGTTCTGTGAAGGTGTTTTTGGATGAGATTAACATTTAACTGGGTGGGCTTCATGCTATACATTGAAGGCCTTATTAGAATTAAGATTGACTTCCCTCGAGCCAGAAGGAATTCCACCAGCAGACTGCCTTGGATTCAGACAGACTGCAACTCTTCCCTGGGTCTCCAGACTGCCAAGCTATCTGCAGATTTTGAGCTTCCACCTCCATGATTATGTGAGCCAATGTCATCAAATCAATCTCTTTCCCCACACCTACACACACATGCACACTTTGATGGTTCTGTTTCTCTAGAGAATCCTAACTAGTACAAGTATTGTCAGCACTGAAAAGAAACTTGAAGTCACCTAGTCCTTTTCTTTTAATGAAGAGGAAAAATAGCATTCAGAGAAACAAATGGACTTACCTAAATAATCCAGCTTAGTATTGTACTTCCTACACATTGTACTTCCTACACGTTGTACTTATGGCATATGTAAATAAAGTGATGCCAAAGCAGTAGGCTGTAACAGAGAAAATATGGGTATGCCTATAGGTGAGTGTCCAAACTTTTTAATATAAAGATAGCAGTTTTCAGTGGGTAGATTGGATGAGCAGTTACATAGAGCTTATCATCCAGTACTATTTGCTTGTGCACCATTAGATTTAACTTAGTAGTCAGTGGTTGTTCTTGAAGAAGAGTAAAATATTAGAAAAAGTTAACCCACACAAAATTCTGACCTAGTTTAGAAATGCCTTCAATTAAGTTTAAAAAACAATTACTCCAAGTGTGTGTCTGAGGGAACTGGCTCCATTTCAATTTACTCAGGGTTCTTAAAACACCTAAAAAATGTATGCTTTGAAATCCCATTTCAATTATCTCTAGTAAGATCAACTTGTCCGATACAGATCCAATATGAGAGGCAGAGCAAAAAATACTTCCCTTTCCAAATAATTCTTTTTAAAACAATTATAGTGCATTTTCTTTAAACCACTTCAGAGTGGTGAGCCTTATTTGTCATTTTAACTTCCTTCTGTCTTAGGAAGAATGCAGACATGATATCTCTTGATTCCAAAGCAACTTCTGTAATGAATATCTGATGGTGGCACCTTGCTAATAACACTATGACAAAAAGGCTGTATTTTTGTCCCAATCTCAAGGATACGTTCCTGAGAGTAACTTAAGAATCTTTTTGCACATGAATAATTTTTTCTTACCTTTTATTTTGAAATAAATTTAGGTGCACAAAAGCATTGCAAAGATAGCACAAAGAATTCCCTTAAGCTGTTCATCAGATTTCCCCAAATCTTACCATATCTGTTTTATTTCTCTCTTTCTCTGTGTCGATTTCTCTTTCTATCATCTATCTATCATCTATACATCTCCATCCATCGTCTCTTTATTTTTTTAAACTGATTGAGAGTAAGTTGCAGACATGAAGCTCCTTTTTCCCTAAATATTTCCTAAAGCCTTGTCCCCAGCTTCAATCCTACTTTCCCCAAATCAATCAGAATCAGCAGGGGCCTGTTGTTTAGCATTGTCTGGACACATAGAAAGTGTATTTATTTCTTTCCGATTTTGTGAAAATTAGGAAATTTACCACATACTAACTTAAGATGCATCATGGCTTTTCCATTTAATTGTAGATTAGGAACATCCTTTGAGAGAAACAGATTTGTGTAACTGTTTTATTTGTTTTTAAAGCTCTTTTTAATTAAAGTAATATATGTATACAGTTAAAGACAAATAAAAGGTTTATAATAAAGAACACTAATATCTTCCTTCACCTATATTATTTCTCCTATAAGTAATTTTATCTATCTCATGGATTACTTCATTTCACATAATGTTTCTTCACTATTACTTCTTGGTTTATCATTTTTGGAGGGTTTTTTTTTTTTAATCAAATTCCTTTTATGGTATATAAGGATTTGTCTCTCTTGCACCTCTGTAGGTCACTGTATTTCCTTTCCATCCCTTCTAATATAATTATTTTCGAAATTTTAATGAAAATATTTTTAGAGTATACAGTTTATGATTATGAAATAGCATAATAGTTGATGAAATACTGTTCATTGCTGAATCATATAGTATTCTATTATTGAGGATTTCTTAGAACACTTTTTTCCTATAGTTAAATATCGTCTCCAATTTTTGGTTTGCTTAGTTTATACAAACTAATTCTAATTCTCTTCCTATGTCCAACAGCTCTTTCCCTTATATCTCCAATAGTTGCTCAATACAATTATCAGGTAATCTGTTAGACTCTGCTTTTTTCTTTTTTTGGAACCTTAATTTACTTGCTCTAGGTCTGGGCAGCATCCTTTCTAGGTTTGTTATGCAGGTATTGTCCTGGTACTTCTTTTTGTCTTTATTCTAGAGATTATCTTATCCTTTTTCTCACATCGAATCTTCACTTACCTGGATCTTCTTCATTTCTATTGATTTATTCCCTCATTTTATTGGTGCACAACTTTCTTTTTAAGAAAAATTCTTTTTTAATCTTCACCTGAGAACATTTTTTCATTGCTTCTAGAGAGAGAGGAAGGGAGAAAGGAAGGGAGAGAGACAGATTGATGTGAGAGAGATGCATTGATTGGTTGCCTGCCATACAGGATTGTAGCATTTGGACCAGAGATCGAACCCACAACTTAGATAAGTGCTCTGAGTGGGAATCAAACCCACAACCATTTGGCTATGGGAAGATACTCCAACCAATTGAGCCACACCAGCCAGGACAATAGATGCACAACTTTCTATAGCTTCCAATATAAAGGTACTTTGCGTACATCATTTTTAGACCTTTCATATCAGTGTATTCAGCTCTCACAGTCAGCTGATTGGTTAGGTATAGAATTCTAGCTGAAAATTAGTTTCCCATAAAATTTTGAAGTCATCATTCCTGGTCTTTTGGTTTCCAATGTTGTTTTTGAAAATTCCAGTGCTATTCTTATTATACATGTTTTCCAAATGATCAATGTCTACCATTCCAGGGAAGTGTTAGGTTCTTTTTTATCTCTGATAGTCTGAAATTTCATGATTATTTATCTTACTATGGTTTATTTTTTATTTTTTATGAACTTTCAGTGGACCTTTTTTTTTTTATCTGGAAAAGCATGTTTTCTAGCCTGGGAAAGTAATAGTTTTTATTTTTTACTAATTCCCACCTCTCATGTTTTTCTTTTTCTTTTTCTTTTTTTTTACATCTCTTTCTGGAACTCCTTTTAGTCAGATACTGAACTTCCTGCATTGATTGTCTATATTTTTACCTTCTATTTTATATTTTTGTTTCTAGTTTGAGATTTTTCACAATGATACTTTCAGTCCTATTCAATTTTGTCTTTCAGTAGTCATTTTTATTTTCTTTCAACAGACAAATCATTTGTCTTCCTCTCTTTCCTCCTCCCTGTTTCCCTCCTCCTTTTTCTTCCTCTTCCCCTTCCTATTCCTCTTCCTCCAGCTTTTAAAATTTTCTTGTTTTCTAGATACAGTGTCTCTTTTTATATTTCTGAAGGTAGTGATTTTAGTTGGTTTGTAGTTTAACTTTTCACCTGTTTTCTGAACTGTTTCTGTTTCCTTAAAGCTTCCTTCTTTCATATATTTGTTTTAGCTTGACTTCCACATTGAGTATTTCAGTCTACTTCCAGTGATCCTTGGCTACCTGTTCATGATAAGGAACTGGTTGGTAGATATGTATCAGTGTGCATGGTCTGTGGACTTTATTGCTAGGTGATCAGGTTTTTCTGTTGTTGAGAGCCCATCAAATGTCCACATCTGTAGATCTTTTCTCTTGGTCATTCAGTTCTTTGATAGAAGGATATACCAAAATGTGTTAGTTATCTGTTGATGCATAAAAAATACTCCACAATATAGTAGCTTGAAACAACAACCTTTGTTATTCCAGTTTCTGTATGTCAGGAATGTGGGTATGGCTTAGCTGTCTCCTTTGTTTCAGGGTCTCTCACAGACTGCAGTCAAGGTGTTGGTTTGGGCTCTAGTTGTCTCAACACTCGACTGGGGAAAGATCTGCTTCCAAGCTTAATTACAATGTGGTTGGCAAGATTCAGTTCCTTGTGGGTTGTTGGACTGATTACCTCAGTTCCTTGCTTTCTGTTGGCTGCCCCCAGTTACTTGTCGCTTGAGTCTCTCCAACATGATTAATTGCTTCATTAACTAAGCAGGTTAAGAAAACAGGAGAGAGAAAGAGTGCCAGGAAGATGAGACTCACAGTCTTTTATAACTTAATCTTCTGTTAACTTTTACATTTTTTATGTGATAGTTGCGAGTCCCTGATCAGGCCCACATATGAGGTAAGACTATTACATAAGGATATAAATGCCAGGAGAGAGGTATTTTTTTGGAAGACTACCAATCACAGTGCCCAAGAGGTATTATCCAGTCTGCAGGCGTTCTGGCAACTGGATGGCTGGAGAGGTTGTGAGGCTCATGTCACCTTTTCAGTAAATGGAGTTTTAATCTCATTTTTCCATCTAACCCCTTATTCTTTTTTAAAAAATATATTTTATTGATTATGCTATTACAGTTGTCCCAATTTTCTCCCCTTTGCCTCCCTCCACCTGATACTGATACATTCCCTCTAGCAATCACCCTCCTTAGTTCATGTCCATGGGTTGTGCATATAAGTTCTTTGGCTTCTCCATTTCCTATACTATTCTTAACACACCCCTGTCTGTTTTGTACCTACAATTATACTTCTTAATCTCGGTATCTTTTCCCCCATGTTCCCCCTTCCCATTCTCAGCTGATAACCCTCCAAATGATCTCCATACCTATGACTCTGTTTCTTTTCTGGTTGTTTGCTTAGTTTGTTTTTTTAGATTTAGTTGTTGATAGTTGTGAATTTATTGCCATTTTAATGTTCATAGTTTTGATTTTCTTCCTTTTCTTAAATAAATCCCTTTAACATTTCATGTAATAATGGCTTGGTGATGATGAACCCCTTTAGCTTTACCTTGTCTGGGAAGTACTTTATCTGCCATTCAATTCTAAATGATAGCTTTACTGAATAGAGTAATCTAGGTTATAGGTCCTTGCTTTTCATCACTTCGAATACTTCTTGCCAGCCTCATCTAGCCCACAAAGTTTCTTTTGAGAAATTAGCTGACAGCCTTATGAGAACTCCTTTGTAGGTAACTATCTACTTTTCCTATGCTGCTTTTAACAGTTTCTCTTTATCTTTAAACTTTGGCAGTTTAATCATGATGTGTCTTGGTGTGTTCCTCTTTGGGTTCAACTCACTGGGGATTCTCTGTGCTTCCTGGACTTGTATGTCTATTTCCTTCACCAAAGTAGGGAAGTTTTCTTTCATTATTTTTTCAAATAACTTAAGTTTCTTGCTCTTCCTCTTCTCCTTCTGGTATCCCTATGATTCAGATGTTGGCATGTTTGGTGATGTCCCAGAGGCTCCTTATACTATTCTCATTTTTTAAAAAATTCTTTTTCCTTCTTGCTGTTCTGGTTGAATTCTTATTTCTTCCTTATGTTCCAAATTGTTGATTTGAATCCTGGCTTCATTCTCTTCACTATTGGTTCCCTGTAAAATTTTCTTTATTTCACTTAGTGCAACCTTCACCCTTCCTGGGTTGTTTTATGTCATTGCCATACTCAGTGAGTTCTACGAGCATCCTGATCACCAGTGTTTTGAACTCTGCCTTTGATAGGTCGGTTATCTCCATTTTGTTTAGTTTTTATTCTGGGGTTTTGTTCTGTTCTTTCATGTGGGCCATATTTCTTTGTCTCCTCAATTTGGCAGCCTCCCTGTGTTTGTTTCTGTGTATTAGGTAGAGCTGCTTTGACTCCTTGTCTTAGTAGTGTGGCCTGTTGTAGAAAAGACACCTGTAAATTGTGTGGGGCAGAGCCTTAATCATCAGGGTGGGGCAACCCACTTCACTGCTTTGTGGCTCTGTGTGAGGGGGAAACTTGGCGAGGAGATGATGCTGCTGCCTGGCTTCTGGAGGTTTGCCTGGCAATCACCCTTTTTCCGGTCACTTCACTTACTCCTCGTATGTGACTGGTATGCTTCCAGATGTTGCCCTGGTGCTGAATCCCAGAGTGGGTGGGTCTGTGTATGTTTTAAGTCCATGTAGACCCTTTAAGTGGAGCACCCTAAAAATCTAGCAGTTTTCCACCTCCACAACCCCCAGTGGTTTTTACAGCCAGAATTTATGGGGATTTATCTTCCTGGTGCTGGAACTCTGGGCTGTGTGGTCTGGCCTGGGGGTATGATCACTTGCTCCCAAAGTATCCCTCCCATTTTTTATCCACCACACAGGGGACCGCCCATTCTGATGCCTCTACCTCTCCGTGCTACACCATGTCTCTGTGCCTCTTTGTCCCCTCATCTCCTGTCTCCACCTCTTGGCCCCTCCTTCCTGTCTGGATGAATGTGGCATCTTTAACTCCTTGGTGGTCAGACTTCCATACAGCTCAATTTTCTGATGGTTCTGGGTGTTACTTGTTTTGAGGTCTAGTGGTAACTCTTTCTGTGGTTGTGTGAGAAGGCAAAGCATGTTTACCTATGCCTCCATCTGGACTGGAAGCTAACACTTTATTCTTATTTTCTTTGAGCCTGATGTCTTCAAGGTAGAGCATTTCTGGTTCAATTTCATTAAGAGAAGGACACTTATTTTCCTATGAGAATAGGAAATGGGTAGTTACCTTGAAGTCTGAGGCAGAAGACTGACCCTCAGGGTTTAACTGCTTATGTATATTTTAAAAGTCAGTTGTATAATACCTTATTTTCTAATTCTTGACTCTTTTAAAGTTTCTTGAGGGATGAACCAATTTGCTTCTTATTGATTACTATTACCCTCTTGGGGCCCATAGGTTTGTGCTTCCTTTGCTGTGATTTAAGTTAACTATCATTCTTGTGTCCTTATTCCATCCTCTGAAAATCAGTTGATATTTCTAGTTTGCTGTTATCTCCTCCCATTTTCTCTGTCCATGAGGATTTTTAAATAATTTTTATCCTATTTCTGTAATTTTAGTGGGGTTTGGGAGGAGGTGGCATTAAATGCATGTGTCCATTTACCCAACTAACCACAATTCTCTCCAAATTCAGGGCTAAGTGAAGATTTCATTTTACTTTTTTTAATGTCATGCAATGGTACATATAACTCAAGGGACATCTTGGGCCGTAATCAACAACCAAAGATGGTTTTACTGTGCCAATATTGGTTGCTATATAAATGTTGGAAATGCTGACACAAAGGAAAAATTATTTACTTTTGTGATTCCTTCCCATCATGATTCAATTCTTCTTTATTCATAGGAACTCATGGATTTTACATCATATCCCCTAATATTTCCTTCATTTAACTTGCCCTCTCACAAAGTCCCCATCCTTCAACTTACTTTTTTCTTTTTCTCTATCTCAAATCAGATGACTGAATTATTTAAATAGTTATTAGAAAGAGAAAACCTGTGGCTCATTGGAGTAATTCACTTCAAAATGTCAATGTAAATAGTTAAGAACTTCAAATCCTAGGCTAGTTATCTGCTAGTAATATTACCATTTGAAAATCCTTTAACCTCTTTATAATCTTTAGTTTTCTTGTCTTTGAAATAGGAAAAATAATATCTTTGTGGAAAATGTAGGTAACTTCTTGGCATACTACCCGGAAGATGGGAAGCATGCAAACACCAGTAGTAGTTATTGCAGTTACTATTTTTATTATTATTAATGGCTAGTGAGACACCTTTCTAGGGATATTTTATGCTAGGAAAAATGTCAATATCAATAAAAATCTGCTGGAGGGAGACTCCTACATTGAGTATTCTATGTTCCCTAAAAATTAGGTGTCAGAAACCTGGTTTTAGAGCCTCTGTTCAGCAGTATTTTGAAGTCATGTTGTTAGATGCACTTGTACCTTGCATTGTTATGTCCTCCTGACTTTGACTTTTGGCATTATTTCTCTTCTTGGGGTCTCCTTTGCCTAATAATAATATAGCCATACTTTATGATTATTAATTGCATGGTATATCTTTTTTCCATTTCCTTACTATCAACCTAGGTGTGTCATATCTGTGATACATATTTAATAATGTGTTTTTTTTTATTAAAAATACAGTTGGGTCATAATTTGGAATCTAGTCTGACAGTCTGTCTTTACTTGGACTACTTAGTACATTTACATAAAAATGCAAGTATTGTTGAGTTTAAATCTGTCATTTTGATATTTGTCCCATCTATTCTTGATACCTGTCTCATCTATTGTTTGGTACCTTGTTTCTTTCTTCTGCCTTCTGTCTAGTTTCTATGGCAGAAGCAATTGTCTGTGGTGACTTTCATTATGTCACAACAAGATTTTTGGTACTATTTGTGAGTATTTTGATTCTTAAAAAACCCAAATATTTTTCAGAGATATTATATTTATCTTTTAATATCATTCAATGAAGCCCTTGTTTCAAGCACTATTATTTCTTTAAAAAATTTTTAATCCTCACCAAAGGATATGTTTTTATTGATTGATTGATTGAGAGAGAGAGAGAGAAACATTAACTCGTTGTCTCCTATACACACCCCCACTGGGACTCCAACCTGCAACCTACGTATGTGCCCTGACTGGGAATTGAACTTACAACCTTTTGGTGTATGGGACGATGCTCTAACCAACTGAGCCACTTAGTCAGGGCAACACTATTGTTTCTTAAGAAAGTTGCTGGTTTTTTATTGACCAAATATTTCATAGTTTTTGATTAGCCCTAATATTCTGCTGTTCTTCTGTGTCAGTTTAAAGCCAATTGCTTTATTCTGAGATCCCAATTTCAATTTATTCACTAGAGTTTACACTGAAGGTACATTTTCTTTCTTTTCTTCTTTCTTCCCTGCCTTCCTTCTTCCTACCCTCCCTCCTTCCCTCCTCCCTTCCTACCTCCCACCCAGGACTATACTTTCCCTCCTTCCATCCAGGAGGAAATGATGTGAAGAGGTCATATCTTTAGTTAATGATCATCCACTGAAGTCCACCAAATAATAATAGTAAAAAACATATAAGCAAACTATTTTATAATGTTTTTGCAGACCATATAGATCTAAAAGCCCTTTAAAAATGAAAAGGATACCAATTTAATCATTATATCCTATCAGTAATATTTATGTCATGTACAGAGACCTTGTTCTTGTAACATATTTTAAATATAAAGGGAAACAATCTTACAAGTTTTTTGATGATTGCAGTGAACAGGCTCACACCAAATATATTAAGGGCAAGGAACAGGAATATAAAAATGAAGATTCTCTTACCATATATATTAGTAAAATACAAGGAATTAGATTATTAGAAAAAAATTAGAATCAATGTCAAAAATAATTATTGAAAGAAAAGATACTTAATAACACCAAGTAAATACATCATGAACAAAAATGAATGATTCTTGCTTATGGAAGTCATCATTGGCTGAGGAGTATATGTGTGTTGATTTTCTTATTTTGCCTTGTAGGATGTTAATAGATTCCTTCTTTGTCACTCCAGAATAGAGGTTTAGAAATAGTTTTAACATCCTAAATTAACCACTAGGAAAATTACGATAAACTGGATGCCTGGGGTGGGGGATCAAATTAAAATATAATGTGGCAAAGGTAAACTAACAAATAAACCGTAATGTCACCTATAATACTAAATATCTCAGGAATGGCAATAAATATGTATTTGTTATAAAATAATGCTCAGATTAGATTTTTAACCAATCTCTTTAAAAGAAATACTTAAAATGAAAAATCAGAAGGGATTTAAATAGAAAAATGGGAAGAGATATATCAGGCAAACACAAGCAAACTGGAATTAGGCATAACTTTACTTATATCCATTAAAATTAATATTAGGTAGGCTGCATTTAAAGGTTGCAAGCATGACTTAGTATTTTTAAATTATTAATAAAGCAAATTAATTGATCAAAAGGGGGAAACAAAAATCCCAATGAACATCTCAATAGGTTCTAAAAATTTTATATTTTTGTATAACACTTTAAATAAAATACTAATAATTCATCTTTTTTCTTATATTTTCTTCTCTGTCCATTCACTGTCAAATTATTTAAAATGTCAAATTTATGAAAAGGATTGCCATCTAATAATAGCAGAATTACTTGTAAATTATGGGATATTCCTGTGATGAGTTACTAGGCAGTCATGGCAAAATCATAACTTTTGTTCTGTGTTTTCATAGATTCTCTATTGTCTATTCAGCACCCCTCTATCACAGGGCCCATTATATTAGCTACGTATTTTTATTTTCTTTATTCTTCATGCTCTGGCTTTGTGGCCTTGCTGGCAGAGGAGAGACTGCCTGGCCAGGCCAAGCCAAGAACCAATTCTTAAAGAAAACAAAGGACCTGCCAGAGCACATTTTTCATACAGAAACCAGCTGATCCCAAGCTCCTTGTTCCCCAACCACTTCCTTATCGAACTCTCAGACACCAAACCAATATTTCCTGTGCCCTAAATCAACCAAGGGCCAGGTACCAGGAAACCGAAGACCACCTCTACGCCCCATATCCCACCAGAATCACTCCAACTAGCCATTCTAAGCTGTCTACCCTGTCCTGCCTTTTCTTTCCTGTAGAAACCCCAGTACGGGCTCCCACCTGCCATCTGCCTCCTGACCAAAGCCTGGTGCTGCCCCCGTGGCCCTGCATGGCACTTGGAGACCCCCTCTCTGGGACTTGGAACTGTAAAAACTTCTTTCCAAACCTCGCTTTTATTTCCTCATGTGGGGGGTACACACTGACTTTCCCATACTGTATCCAACGTGTATTCCTAGCACACATTTCGACAATATTGATGTCACAGGAAACTCTTAAAAAGTAATATTCCAGTTTCTAACTCAAATATGTGTGTTACATATTTAGAAAAAAATATTGGATGAAATTACATAAAAATGTTAATAGGGATTATTATGGGTGGTAAGAGACTGGATGATTTCAATAATTTTCTATACTTTTCAAAGTTTCAACAAGTTTTATAATGAATTTGGATATGGTCATGTATATCTCTGTCCTTAAATATCTGTCATTTTACATTCACAAAATGGAATTAAAACTTACTCTCCAAGTTCGAAAACCCAATCATATAAGTTTTCAAAGCGGTGGTTTTTAGAATGGCATATATGTCATGCATTCTCTTATCTGTTTTACATTTGACTTCTGATTCTTTTTGTATTGTGATTCCGACTTCTCAAATTGATAAAAGGGCAAACAATGACATATATCTCCTGGCTGCCATGATATAGAACAGATACCACTGTGAATAGGATTGATGACTTCTGGAGACAGCTAGTTTCCCAAAGAACACGTGACTAACAGGAGAAAACATGAAAATCTCTAAGAGATTATGACTCAGTATGTTCTTTTTGAAAAATGAACTTTTTGTAAACTATAACCTACAAATGTTCATGTTTGAATAAAATGTTTTCACATGCCTTCTGATTTAATTTTAAATCAGGCTAGTGATTTTCAGTTTGTGATGAGGCAAAGTCCTATGGAAAGTGGATGTCTGCTGTGGAAAGGGTTTTTTTATCGCTTTAATTTGAACCAACAGAAACAGAAACTTTGACTTTTTAACTGGCTGATATGCTGCACCCAAACCAAACACATACAGGGATTTGATTCTATATCCGTAAGAGAAATAAAAAAAAATTTTTAAAGTGATGAGCCAATAAATTGTGCAAGACTAAAGAATTTGGGTCAGTGAGTACAGAGTAGGTCTCCCTGGTTCTAGAAATTGACTGCTTGCTGTAGAGCCAGGGGCCAGGTCATTTCTTGTACCATTGTAAATGTTAATTTAATGCTAGAAAATGAGCAGTAAATGTCTGTAATAAATATTGATACAGGTCAATATCTGTCATTTTTTATATGAGATTATATTTTAGTGAATTCTTAAAAAAATGCCCATGCTTCTTAATAAATGTTCTTTTCTATACAGGAAACTAGGGTGTGTGTGTTTCAATATTCAGTAGTAGAACTAATGAATAAAGAAAGGGAAAACATTTGGTTATGAATCAGACTTTTACAAGAATTTCCTTCATTTTATATTATTTGTTTTTAAAACCAACTATGGAAAAAATGTTTGTCAACCTGAGGTATTCTGTAACCTCTGGTAATAGTGGAATGGTTTCTTCTATACATATACATAGAGTTGAATATTTTCTTAAAAGTGAGATCTGTGATTGCAAGTGTTCTGCATTTGTGAAAAAATTGGAACTTGAAATTGCAACATTTATAGTACATTAAAGAGATTTAAAAATCTGTTTAAAAATAATTTTATATAAATATAGATAATATGATCTATATTAATAGTACTAAAGAAAAAATGAATATATATTGAAAATATTCATGTAAGATTCATGATTTTCTCCCTTAATAACAAAAATGATGTCATCATGACATCTAAATCACTCAAGCTGTCTGTCAATCTAGAGATTTTCAAGTACATCATGCCAGGATGCTTATCATCTAAGGGGGAAAATATGTATATTTAATTTTTTAATAAATAAATGTGTTATCTTTTTTTTCCTGAGTGTAGATTCTTTTTTTCACTGTCCATTCCTTATATTCTCTTTTAAAACATTGGATATTGCCAAGAACCATGAAAAATCTGATTTTTACCCTGCTCTCAAGCTAATATGTTAGCTTGCTACAGTTTCATGTTTGACATGAGACACCTGGGTCAGAAATAAAGGACAGTTTACTACTCACAGCAATAACAGTAGCCAGACTGATTGGTCAATTTCCCTTTGCCCCATGTTCCACAGGGATGAAGCAAATGGATCCAGATGACTGTCTCACGTATAGTGAGCTGTGTTCCAGGAAATGGGTGTTGACTGGGAGTCTGAATCTTTTATAATGGGCAGTAAGCATGCATGCCCCTTGCTTTGGAAGGAGATATTGTCTCTCTTAGACATGCTGGTAAGCATACATGCCCTTTCCCCGGAGAAAGACACAACTTCCGTCTTCCAAGATTGTTTGCTCTACAAATATCCTTTCAAAGATAATCTAGAACAAAGGTAATATACACCTCTGCTTACAAGATGTGCAGAAATGCATGACACATGGAAAACTGTCTTGCAATAAATATATGAAGATTTCCCTTAAGAATGGGTTTCCAAATGAAAGAAACAAATTATTTTTCCTAGGAGAGACATGTTAGTTGTCACTAAGGATTGTGTGTGTGTCCTATTTGCTATCCTAGGCTAGCTGGCACTAAGGATTGTGTTTTATATTCCATAAATACCCCCTAGAGTCCACCTCCATGAATCACATGTTGAGATGCTACTATGCTCAATATATAAGAACTGTGAGGAGATGTGGTAGGCAGAATTACAATATAAGGTGATTGCCAATGACTGTCCCCTTTATATAATCCTCTCCTGTTGAGTGTGGGTGGGACCTCTGAATATGAGGTATTGCTCCCATGATTATGTTGTATTATATTGCAAAAAGGAGATTATCTGGAGTGGGCATGAGCTAACCAGATGATCCCTTGATTTTTCTGATGATCACAAGAAAGAAGTCAGAGAGGAGCGTTCCCACTGTCCTGGTAGAAACATTCATGCTGTGAACGGCCTTTGGGGGCCATGTGGCAAGGAACTGTGAACAGCTTCTAAGAGTTGAGAGCAGCTCTTGACTGACAGCCAGCGAGGAGCAGGGACCCCTGTCTCATAGCTGGAAGGAAGTGAATTCTGCAATAACCATGTAAGATTGGAGGAAGACCCGGGCTCCGTATAAAAATGCAACCTGGGCAACACTTTGGTTTCAGCCTGGTGAGGACCTAATCAGAGAGCCCAGTGAAGCCCTGCCTGGACTTCTGACTTGGGAAACTGTGGGCCAGTGCATGGGAATTGTTTTAAGCCACTTAACTTGTGGTAATTTGTTATGCAGCAATAAAAAAAACTAATATAGGAAAGAAGGTAAAGAATCTCTTGTTTATGGCATATTAATTCTAATTTCCTTCTGCTTCACTGAATATTTTATTATGTAACCTACGGTAACCACTCTAATCAACTGTTTTATTACAATCTTCTGTGTGTGTGTGTGTGTGTGTGTGTGTGTGTGTGTGAAATCTGCTCTTGACTTTTTTAAGTTGCAAATTCTTAACCAATTCAAAATAAAACTACCATTTATTAGGGTTCTACTGTTCCATAAGCATGTATGTGTTTTATACATGATTTCATTTAAAATTCACAACAGTCTTGCAAGGGTAATGCCTCTATATTTAAGAAAATCAAAATGCAATTTTGAGGATTAAGTATCATAATCAGAATAAAACAAACTAATGAGTTGTGGAGCTAAGATTCTAACCTGGTTGTGTATGACCTCAAATCATATTTTTATGTGCTGCATACCATTCAATACTGGAAAATATCATTATGGTATGCATTACTCATAATCACCAATATCCAGTACCGTTCAGCTTCAAAGTACAAGCAGGGGTGAACTTCTTGTCCTCTTAAAATTAGGCCTGATTATGTAACTATTGTTGGACAATGAAATATGAGTGAAAGTGACATACATCACTTCTGGGCCAAAGCACTTAGTCCCCGAGGCTTCACTCTACAATCCTCCTTCCTGCCAGAGCAATTCTGGAAGCCAAGAGTTAAAGTGGAGCCCACATTAGGCTTGGTCCTTGAGTGGTTCTTATAAGCAGAGCTTCTCATATTGGACATGTCATATGTACAAGAAATAAACATACGTTGTTTTAAGCCACTGAGGCTTTGGAGCTATGTTGTTACTACAGCACAGCCTAGTCTTTCCTGACTAGTACAATTGCCTGAACCAAGAGAGTCTGCAGTTCTTTGATAAATTTAGATTGATTTTAGATGCTCATTACCCATCTTGTACACTGTGCTTTAACTGTAATGATATGTTTGTTGGTCTCTGAATGCTTGTTGTTTTCCTAGGCCTCGGGAACTTTGAACTCCTTCCTCCCTCTGTTCGAAATAGGAGAGTTCATCATAATGGGTAGTTAAGAATGGGCTTCAAGGCTAGTCTAGATTTATATCTGGAAGCTCCCACTTCCTCTCTATACTGTCTTTGGGAAGTAACGTAACCCCTTTAACCCCTCTTGCCCCTGTCTTCTTACCTATAAAATGGGGTTATATTAGTGCATCTATCACGGGGCTGGTGTAAAAGTTAAATGAAAAAAAAATGCATGTGAAACATTTAGAAAGGGTCGTTATCATTACCATGATTAATAAAAACTCCATTTAGATATCATCTCCTCCAGGAAGACTTCCTGCATTTTGAAGTTTGATTAGGTGGCCTTTTATTGTGCTACTATAAAAGATGGTCAGAGCAGTTATAAAACTATATTAAATAATGTCTTTCTTTTTTTCAGTATGCACCTGAAAAATATCGATTAGAGATAAAGCAGTGTTGTATTCTTAACACCTAACAGTTAATAAATGTTTCTGAATGAAAAAGAAACTTCAGGGTCAATAGCTGTGGGTTTAGACCAGTGATTACTAAGGAAATAATTATGAGTCTCAAGTAAAATTAATCTTATAAATAATCATATGAATTAATCTAGTTATAGAAATGCTCTTTTAACTAACTTGATTGATAGAACCTTCATTTTTCCAGATTTATGTTAAGTGGGATATAATTTTCATAAATTGAGATCATTCTTGATTTTCTGAAATGACTAAAAGCACGAAGTTTGTATTATAAATAGTTTAAAATGGGACAGATTGATCATCCTGTGGCATTAGCACTTGGATTATGTTTAGAGAGGTAGGTATTCCATTCATTACACTTAATAATAAATGTCAACAATTACTGTTATTATTTGTGAACACCCCAAATTACTGCAAAGCAGAAATAACACTTAAATGCATTATCTTTATACTTTAAAATATTTTTGCTAATGTCCAATTTGCTATCATGAATTGACTTGGGCATTTGATAAAGCTGACCTCTTTACCTTAGTGAGAAAGAATAAACTCTACATTTTTGGTTTTGATAAGTTTGTAATTTCTCTAAAGAAAACATCTGAAAAAAATTGTTTTTGTTGGAGCCTGGTTACAAAGTTAGTGGCTGACCTCCTCGTGTAAACACGTGTGTGGCAAACAATGTCTCCCTTGTGAAGTTGGCTTTTCTAACAATAATCTTCCCAGTTAAAACTTTTTTAATATGGAAAATGGATGGCATCCCGGATATTAAACCTTTATGATGCTAAAGTTGGGAAACTTTTTTCATTAGTGATGTTTAGAATTTCTGCTTCACCATGTGGAACCATCTTTCCTATTGTCTGACCCCTGAATGTAATATATCCTGCTCTCCGAAAGGGAGAGATGCTTTACTTGATCAGGAGCTGCTGCTAGCAGAATGGGAAGCTCACTTTCTCATGCTTAAGCAAAACGATGTTTCTTAGTGGAGATAATTAGGTTTTACTTTTCAATATGGAAATACATGACAGTAGTGAATAAATTGAGAGAGGGGAGAAGAGGAATAAAAAGGCATTCATACCATTATGTAACTTGAGCTGGCCAAGTGATGACATGACATGGTTTCCTAGAATTTAGACACTTAAGAAACAAGCGCATTTTAATTACCAGCATGTTTAGGTTTGTGACTAATGAGAGTCTCAAGCTACTCAGTGTGCTCAGTGTTTCAAAGTAATACAACGTCCAAGCGTTACAGCCAAAGGTCAGTCTCTTGCTCTATGTGACTGCCTACCTGAATCTGACTGCCCTTTGAATTTCACTTCAGACCCATGATCAGGACCTCAGCTGAGCGTGAACCCAGGAGATACCACTGTGTCCAGGTGTACCTGTGAGAAGGAGGCACATTTGGTCACATCCTCATTTTGTCTGTAGGCAGTGCGGGACACTCCTGTGGTCTCTTTGGCCGACGTTGCTGGGATAGAAGAAAGCGATCTGTCTATAACATGAAAACCCTAATAATTGCTTTCTTCTGCTGCTGCATCTATGTTTGTGATACCTGCCACAACTGAATGGGTATACGTTTCCTTTCTCCATTGGTTGGCTTTAGTTCAGTTGCACGCCCCAAGATGTCTTGAAAGCTTTCAACAAACCTAATTAATTTTGCCCCTTTTCAAAGTATGCTCTTGGTTAACTATTCAAGTGGCCTTAGTTTTGTAGCAGATCATGATTGCGCATCCAACAAAGTGGAGGCCACTGTGTCTGTTTCAGTGGTGAGGAGTGGGTAATGATCAGTGCTTAGAAGGCACTGAGCTGGTACAGGCTGGTTCCGGGTGATGAGAAGGGGTCAGGCCCTGGGCTTCAGAGCCGCTCTCCTGGGCCCTTGAAACCCTTGCAACACAGGTGGGCAGTGAATGTTGTATGCCCACCCGAGACAGAGATATGATGGCTCCTGTTGCTGATATGTTGGGGAAATGTAGGATTGTGGTCAAGAGGGCGGTGCTTTGAGCTCCCTTTGAATTTCTCCTTCCTCTTCCATGACATTAGTGGTACATATTCCAGAATCTGGTGATGGAATACATGGGAGAATATTGACAATTGTCAGTAAGACTTCAGCTTCTTCTATAGTATTTATGTTAATAAACCAGATTTATAAAAGCTAGTCATCCTAAATTTTACAGTATTTTAACCTGTGTTTTTTTTCCATGAAAGATATCTGAACTGTTAGAAAATCTGTGAGCAAATTCAATGTGTCAAAAACAAAACAAAACAAAAATAATCACAGTCCCCTCCCCGTCCTGCTAATGGTAAATACGCAGTGGGCCCAACGCTGTGTGTCTGGGAAATGTATACTGTTGGTGTTTATGTGCAACCTAAAGGTATGAGAAAAGGCAATTTTCCATTTCTAAACTTTTTCTCAGTTAAGTTTCACAGAATGCTTTTCCAATTCTTTTGTCTAAAATCTGCTGTTGAAACATAGTTTAAATGCACAAAGCAGACGTATTGTAATAAAAAACTCAACATGCTTTATTTTTTAGCATTAATTTATATTTTTATTTCTCCATAAATAATTCTGGGATTAGTCAAATGGTAAATTGTGACATAGATTTTTGCTCTTTGTTTTTCTCATAATCCTCACTGTTCCTTCCTGTTCTTAACCTAAACGTGATTGTTAATTTCCTTGGTTCTCTTTCTCCAGTGTTTTCTAATTCACTTCCTTCTTTTGACTTTATTCTTTTCTATATTCTTTCCTTTCCCCATTTTTCTTCCCCAGTTTTCATTTTCTAATTTATCTTTTCTTTCCTGGTATCTTTCTCCTGTGTTGTATCTTAAAAGAATAAAGAAATAAATGACATACACCAGAGGGCAGTCTGGGCCTCACACACACACACACACACACACACACACACACACACTCCCTTTCTCCTCTTTTTTCCTCCTTTTACAACTACCTTCCTGGAGGAATGTGATGCTTCAGAAAGCAGGTGGTTAAAAACACTTTCATTTATAAACCTCCTCCATTATTGCTTATGTGTGGGCAGGTAGTCTTGACATGATTTGTGAAGACCACCTTCCCTGGGTTTGTATAGGGGCTATGGAGATCCTTACCCTGAGAGCCTGAAAGAAATAATAACATTACTTGGGCTTGTTGCAAAAGCTACCAAAATACATGGTGAAAATGAAAACCTGGGCCGTGAGATTTTGGATACGTAAGACATGAAAACTCAGTATATTCATTTCTGGGATCTGTGTAAATATATGTGACTCAGGCATTCAAAAATTTTACTCTCTCACTTTAAAAATTTACAATCCAGGCTTAGTACTATCAGGCT
Organism: Mormoops blainvillei; assembly: GCA_004026545.1. Taxonomy (NCBI): domain Eukaryota; kingdom Metazoa; phylum Chordata; class Mammalia; order Chiroptera; family Mormoopidae; genus Mormoops; species Mormoops blainvillei. The sequence goes on from PVJD01004642.1 coordinate 46,781, forward strand.
TTGACCAACAGTCTTTCTTATGAAATTAGCATGACCTTCAAAATTGATTGGAAGCTCTTGATAAATTTGATGTTATAAAGAGGAAATTAGAGTTCACTAGTTTCAGAATACTAGGTTATTTAATAGATAGCATTGGACATTCTAATTTAGGTTAAAATAAAGTAGAGGGAGAAAGTATTGGTGAATTTCAAGTGATTTTCCAGTTGAGTTTGGATAAAATGACCTCTTAGTGCTCTTTCCAAGGATTTCAATGGACAGTTTCTGCAGTAGGAATAATTTCCGAAAAGACTCATCTTTCTGTGGTACCGAATGTGACCATTTTTGTGCATTACTTTTTCTAGGACTAGCTGGGTTAGTAGATATTTTGGAATGTGAAGTGCAGTTCTGAACTTCTGCCTGCAGGAACACTGAGGAGATGCAAGCAAAGAGGTATTTTCAATTTGGTGCCAATCCAGATTAAAACACACACACACACACACACACACTTGCTAAAGATACTGAGCTCAGAATTTAAAAAAGCTTCTAACCTGAATGTCATACCAGGCACTGAACATGTTGACTCAAGTAGAAAATAGGAATCCATGTCAAGAAATCTTAAAGCTAGAGGGAACCAAGATCTTTAAGTAGATCTCCACATTTTGCAGATGAGTAACCAAAATCTATGTATATGAAAAAAGTCACAGTGATAACGTATAGTATTTAGTTTGGGACACACCCAGTCTGTGACATAACCATACACATGTATTTATCTACTTCAGAGAACACCAGGCCACGGGTCCTATGGCTCAATGTGTGGCTAATTATCCTTTATTCTCTATAAATAAATACAAAGTTTCTTAGGGTAAGAGGATGGCATTAAGGAGATATGTCCTCAGCAAAAGATGCCCTTTTTATTTTACAAAATGAACGATTTATAAATATTCTTGAACTAATGAATTTCATTAAAACAAAACAAATATTTCAGTTAATGTGAATAAATAAAATAATGATGTTAATCCATAAAAAGTTTCATGCTAATGTTTAAATAACTCATTAAGGCAATCGTGTATAACATGTTGTTTAAAAAACAAGGACTAATTATTTCTTTTAGGGATTCCACCTACGGTTTAGGTGGCTGAGTCTAGGAAAGCGGTTCTCAAAGTATGGTTCCTTCCCTCCATTTGTAGTATCAGTGTCATCTGGGAAATCACTAGAAATGCAAATCCTAGCCCACCCCAGACCTCCTGAGTCAAAACTTGAAGGAGGAGATGCGTGAGCCCAGCCGCGTGTTTCCACAGCTGTCCAGGTGACCCTGCTGTTCACTCCCGTGTGAAAACCACTACTCTGGGAGAACCATGATGTTGGTTTATGAGAACAAAAGTCTGCCCATGATTTTAAGCTCTTTTCTGCAAAGTATTTCTGGAGAGAATGATTTTGGCAGAGGTTTAAACAATTTCTCTTGATAAGAAAGAAGTACGAAAAGTACGAAGACTTTGTCCTTTTTAGGTTGCTTCCTTATATTCCTTTATTTGTGTACTCAAAGATTGCTTGTTTGTAGCTTTTTTTTTTTGTTTTATCTGTAAGAGTCCAGGCTGACCCCTACATGGACATGCCAGCCTGTGGATCCACCATCGCAAGTTTATTTTGATTCCTAGCCACGACCCCTCAGCTCCCCTACCAGAAACAGTCCGCCTCCCCTTGTGGTTCTCTGACTGGTCCTGCCTCGCGCAGCTCTGAGCACTCATGACTGTGTTGTCCTAAGAAGCCCTGTAAAGCCGTTACCCAGAGTCCAGTGTCATCAAACTCCATGTTAATGTTTCTTCCAATTAATGATGTGAAATGTAAAAATGTAAAAGCCTTACTTAAGTTTCTTGAAGGTGGCAATAACGAAGCACTGAAAACATTGTCAAGGGACAGGGGCTAATTAAAATGCAGCAGAGTACGGTAGTAAAGGTAACTGCACCTCACTACGCCACATCCCCGGTAATCGGCAGTCCCCAGTCTCCCCACACTAATTGACAGGAGATGCAGGGCTCCTGAGCTCGCACGGCACATGATAATGGAGTCGGCACGTGCTCCTCTTCCTGCCTCACTTGTCTCATTATCGACCTTGAATTGGCAAAGGTCAGAGGATGGTGCTGCTTTCATCAACGTGACAGGTGTCTGAGGTGCAACTCTCAGTAGTCTAATAATTTGGCAGTTGTCTTATCCGGTACATGGATTAGTGATCTGACGCTTGAAGTGTGATGAATAAAAAGAGTGTCAGCTCTGGGTAGGGTTATAGTTCTGGGCATCTGTATTAGCCTGTAAGTAATTCAGGCTGGGAGGTGCGTGTTGTAGGGGTGCTTTCTTCCCAGAAAGGGAATGAGTCTTGTATTCAGTCATTACATCAAAAGAACTTTTTCCTAAAAATTATCTATGGGGAAATATTTAACCAAGGTATCAATAGTCACGAGTCAATTTCTTTCTACCAAGTAGACATTGACATCTGACACTTTTCCAGTGTGGGTATAATGACAAAAAATGTTCTTTGATAAAAAAAATCAGTTAATAATATCTCTTGAGCATCTCTCATGTGCTGAAAACACATGGCGATTCAAAAGAGAAGATGTTAGACCACAGCATATTTATGATATCCACCAAGATATGCCAGTATAAACATTACAAAAATAAAGAACATATTCAGAGACATGTATGTGTAAGCATCTATTTATGTAAAGTGAAATTGGCATTGTCATTTGGCAAAGATCTGAGAACATTTATAAGCAACACACAAATTGCATACCTTCCTATGGGTGAGCTGCAGACCAGAGGCGGGAATTGGAAGGGTGAACAAATGAGAAAAGACATCTTAATTAGAGAAAGAATTGTGCAATGTTGAGTTTCGGTCCAGTTTTTCAAAGAAAGGAAGGATACAAATAGGGAGAAGGAAAAGAGGGATAATTTCTCCCAGAGGCAAAATTCCTGACACTGAGAGACGAAAAATATTTTGGATGTTTCCAATTTCCACAGAGTATTCTTTCTTCCCTGTTCACTTGTAAAATTTCTACCTAATTTCAAGTTGCACTGCAGAATTTACTACCTTGTTCAGGCGTCTCTGAACCACTCCAAGGAGCAGAGGTGATCACTCCTTCTCTGTCACTTCTCTGTGTAGTGAGTACTTCTAGTATCACTTGTGTTACAGTGGCTTCTAATTATTTACTCCCATGTCTATCTCTAGTGTGTGATACAGCTTGGTATAATTTAAAACGTCATGGTAAGGTTGGAAACAGAGCATGGATGTTGGGTCAGATGAACTGGAATAGAAATTAGATCTTCCTGTTTCACTAATAGTTAACATGTATGGTTGAGGACATTTTATGAACATTTCAGAGATGTGTTTAGTTAAAATTATCTGGAAAATATGTTTCCTTAATATTATGGATAAGCAGAACTTATATTAACATATCCAAGACCAGAATAGAATATTTTTCCCTCTAAGATTCTTTTTCTTATATTTTAAAATAAGTATTATGGTTACTGTAAATGTATAGGCATTTCTATGAGATAGTATAGAAATGTGAGCATTGTCCTTTTAATGTAGGCATCAGATGGGAACCATACACTTGCTCCACTGATGTTTGTGTGCTTGGGGTTTTTCTAAAATATGTCTTGAAATAAGAGTCAGAGCTTGTGTAATATTCTTAAAATTTTTTAAAAATTGTGGTAAAATATCCATGCTCGAGACTGAATGTTTGTATTCCCCCAATTCATATGTTAAAACCTAACCCTCAGTGTGATGGTTTTAGGAAGCGGGGCCTTTGGGAGGTGACTAGATCATGAGGCTAGAGCCCTCATAAATGGTTCAGTGTCTTTATGAAACAGGCTCCAGGACTCCCTTGCCCCTTCCACTGTGAGAAGACACAGCGAGAAGATGGTCATTGGTGAACTGGAAAATGGGAACTCTTGCCTTGATCTTGGACTTCCCAGCCTTCAGTACTAAAACTGTATGTTGTTTGTCAGCCGCCCAGTTCACAGTATTCTCTTATAGCAGCTGGAAATAAGATGATATGTAACATAAAATTGGCAATAATTAGAAATTAACCATTTAAAATATATAGTTCCCTGGTATTAAGCATATTTGCATTGTTTTGCAGCCACCGCACTGTGCATCTTTGGAATGCTTTACATCTTGAAAAGCAGAAACTCTGTCACCACTAAACAGTAACCCCCATTTCTTCTTTCCTCAGTGAGGGATAACCTTTAATCTACTTTGTGTTTCTACAAATTCAACTATTCTAGGTATTTCATAGGAGTTGAATCATAGTACTTGTCTTATTGTGGCTGGCTTATTTCACTTATCCTAATGTCCTCAAGACTCACCCATTGATAACATATGTCGGAATTTCCTTCTTTTTAAAAGCTAAACAATATTCCATTGTACGTATACACTGCATTTTGTTTATCTGTGTATCCACTGATGGATACTTGAGCATGTCTACCTTTTGTTTATTTTGATAATGCTGCTATGAATATGGCTTTACAAATGTTTCTTTGAGTCTCTGCTTTCACTTCTTTAGGGTATATATCTAGGAGAGGAATTGCTGTATCATATGGTAATTCTACTTTTAATTTTTTTGAGGAACCTCTTTTCTGTTTTCCAGAGTGGTTAGCTATTTTACATTTCAACCAGTGCAGCACAAATTTTCCAGTTTCTTCACATCCTTGCCAGCACCTGTTATTTTGTTTTTTAAGTAGTAGCCATTAAAATGAGTGTGACAGAGCTTATATAACATTCCTTTGGTTACTTTCAGTGACTTCCAACTTTTGAGGGTAGATTTGATGATTGTAATAAGTGGTTGATCATTGGTAGACAATTTCCTGCATAATATCATGGCAAAATATGGCTATAAAGGAATGAGACCCCTTAAAAAAACACAACTCGTATACTTCTTGGCAAGAATCAAAAACTAATTCAAATCATCCTTCTTTCCTGCTAACCTCTTGCTTCATTTCTGTTTTCCTTTCTGATTAATTCCCCATAAAAACTATTAGGTGGGACTGAGCGAGGCAGGTATCCCCATCTGGGGTGCTGGGGCGTGGCTCCCTGGCTGGTGTTAGAGGCTGGGTATGGTGAGGAGAGTGCCATACAAGGGGTGTGACAGAGGCGGAGGCCCAGTGCAGAACAATGTCATCTGGGCAGGGTGAGGAAGGCATCTGAGTGGTGGAATCCTGGCATGGGTGTCAGAGTCCACACGGGTCAGCAGGGTGGTTGTCTGTGTGAGCTGGCAGAGGTGGCAGCGATGGGAGGTTGGCTACATTTAAAGGGAATTTATCCAATAAGTGATAGTTTGAGAATAACGGGAGTCAGTTGCTCACTCTCAGAAGAAGGAGTTATAAATCTGGAAATGTAGAAAACAAAAATGAACCTTGTAAGTTTAGGTTGTAATTGCTGTTATCAGTGTGAAGTCACGGTTTTCATACAACTATGATATGCATACAACTATGATAGAAATAAACACAGGTGTGAATGCATGTGTGAGGCTCTGTCCACTGAGAGATCCCAGTACAGGGACACCCTAATAATTATGAGCACACCCAGTGCCCAGACCATGACTTATAAATTCCTTTCTCCACTGTAAGGAACTAGAACTCTCTGGAGGAATGACTGACTTCAGGATGTGGGCAGGGAAAGTATATGATGGTCTTGGAATATTTTGTTGTACAGAAAGTAAAGAAGTATTTGAAGAATGATAGAAACACATAAAAAGGTAGTGGAAGTCACCTTGAAAGGCTCCAATGTCTAACTCTGGGGCAATTTGAGCAATAAAATTAAAAAAAAAGAGAGAGATAGATTATAACCAATTGAATAAAATAAATATCTATGAGTACATACTGATATAAATAAATAAGAGAATGATAAATAGGGAGGAAAAAAGCTTTTCTTGCAGTAGAATACCAATTAATAATTATAAAAAATGATGGTGTTAGAAAATTACCATTTGTCAGTTATGATAGTGATAATTAATTTGACCAAGAAATATCAATGGATGTTAAAAACAAATGGGTGAAATTTGATGAGGAGTTGTATATTCACAGACTCAAAGTGCCACCTTTTACTTATGGGGAAAAACGGAAACATTGCAATGTAGAAACCTGGCAAATAAAACCTGTATCAAGCAATCAAAAGTTACCATCACCAGTAATAAAACTTAACAAGGTCATGTGCCACATATGAAGATGCGACCGGAAGAATCCAGCATCACTCCGTGCATTTTTGTCCTGAATATAATCATGAGGAAGCTTGTGATAAACTTAAACTAAGAGTATTCCACAAATTAACTGGCCAATACTTTTCAAGTGTCACAAATTTAAAAGTCAAGGGAAGACTGAGGGACTATTCTAAATTGGAGGTTAACTTAAGAGACAGGAGTAAATGCACTTTGTTTATATGGGTGGATTTTTTTTTTTTCCTACAAAGCCATTAGGACAATAGGCCTCTTGATTAGAGCTTGTGGATGGTAATGACAGTGCTTACTTCCACTGATAGTTCTATTGTAGTTATGTAGAAGAATATCCTTATTTTAGTTCGGGGTAATGGAGCATTAAGCCATCAATTTACAAGTAAATACTTTAGGAAAACTGGTATTAGTACTATTCCTGAAAAAATTATTTTAAAAATTAAATAGAAAATGAATGAAAATGGGAAATGAAATGGTATTTTCACTGGCAAATGAAGTCTCTTGCAGTGACCAGTTTGAAGGAAATAACATTTAGAATGTAACTGATCTTATGTCCTTAAAAATCATTGTTTATATTCAAATGTCACTCTTCTCTTATAATTTTTGAGATACCAGTAATCATGGAGGGAAACCATGTATAAAATAAGTCAAGAATACACTAAATGAAAATACAACGAAGACCATCAGTAATGATATCAGGTACCGTCTGATATGGCGCAATGACAATGGGACTTCTCTGAGGTATTCTTCCCTCAAACTCATAGCCCAAGTGTGATCATGAGAAAACACCAGAAAACACAAGATGAGGGACATTCCAGCTGGTGCTCGCGTGGCTCAGTGGACTGAGTGAGCACTGGCCTGTGAACCAAAGGGACATTCTAAAATGCCTGACCAATATGGTCTTTGGAAGTGTCAAGGTCATGAAAGACAAAGAAAAAATGAGAAACTGTCACAGTTTGGAGAAACTCAGGATGTGGTCAGTAATTTTGATGTGGTGTCCTGGATTTGATACTGGAATAGAAAAAGGACATTAGTGGAAGAACTGGTGGAATCCAAATACAATTTGTGGCTTAGTTAATAGTATTGTACGGATGTTAAGTAAATCTACCATAGTTATGTGAAATGTCAACATCAGGGGAGCTAGGAATGTGTATATGGGAATTCTCTGTACTCCTTTGCAACTCATCTGTAAGCCTAACATTATTTCAAAATAAAAGGTAAAAAGCATGTATATTCAAACCAGAAACAAAGTTATAGAAAATGTTTAATCTTTGTTCTTTTAAGAATATAAAAAAAAATGCCAATGAAATATATTTGTATGATTTCATTAGCCAAAAATGCATGTGACCCTACGATTTTGACCTACAATGACAAGAAAAGTGTACAGACCCAGTCTATAACAAGAAATAGCAAATTTTGGCTTGTTTAATTTCTTAAAACCTTGAAGATATAAATATTTCTATTATACTGCCCTCAGCGGGCCTCTTTTCAGGGTCGAATCTACCTACTTTGTACAGAATTCCGTTTTCCTCTTGCGCTGTTTTCCCACCTTTGTTTGGATCCTGGCTTCGTCCCGTTGCTGCCCCCTGCCTTGAAACAGGCAGTCCCAATCACCCTGGCTTTTCGCATTGTTTAGACTAATAGGACAAATAAACTACCTCAGTATATCTCTTGTTAATTAACTTTTTGTTTTTCATAGCACAACTTTGAGGCATATTCCCGTTCTAGAAGATCCCCCAGGGGTGAGAACAAAGAGAAAGAAAGGAGATGAAGGTAATAGTAAAACCCCGCCTTGCTTCGAATCTGCATTTCTTTGCTGTGCGGTTGCTGCAGTATGAGGAGAAATTCTGTGAGTTAGGAATGAGAGGAATTAGAACTGGGGCTTTATTTTCTAATATAAAAACAACAACAATAAAAAACAATGTAAGTCCTAAATCAAGGAGAACAAGAAGAACCAAAGAAAACAAATTAACAGAAACAAACAAAAACAAAACAAAACAAACAAAAAAACAAAAACAATTTTGGAAAGCTAATGCCCAAGAAGCCTGGAAGGAAGCCAGGAATGACATGGAACTACGAGGTCGGCTGGGGCGTGCGCACTGGGACTGGCTCGCACCCATTACTGGAGCCAGCATACAATCCTTCATTGTTTTTGGAAAGCAACTTGAAAATGTGCACCAAAATCCATTACTGTGTTTGAACCTTTTATTTCAATCATTCCATATCTGTGAGAGTAGTCTAATTAAATACAAATTCAAAATATAGAAACATAAATTGATAGCTGTATGATTTATAGTTGTGAAAAAATGGAGCTATCTTAAACGGTCGATGAAAAGATGACTAAATAAACCCAATGGCATATTATAAAGGCATGAAAGATGATAACAATGAAGATTAAAACTTTTAGAGACATGGAAAAGTGGTCTTTCAAACTGAAACTGCCTTATTCGGTACAGTGGTCACTAACCTTATATGGCTTTGAGCACTGGAAATGGGGTTCACCAATTGAGATGTGTTGCAGGAATAAGATAGGTACTGATTTTGAAGATTGTATAAAAATATAATATAATTTATTAACAATTATAATAGTTACACTATGAACATAATCTATTAATAATTTTATATTGATTACATGTTGACATGATAGTGTTTTAGATATGTTAGATTAAATAAAATATATCAATAAAATTAATTTTACCCATTTCTTTGACAATTTGAACTTAAATATGTGGTCTCTCATTATATTGTTGTTAGAAATTTCTTGTCTGAGCCCCTTGAAGATAGGCTTTAATTCTTGGTTATGTAAGTCATATGTCTAGAAGAACACATGACTCATTAAAGTTTTGTTACCCAGCCTGATAAATGAGCCATTATAATATTTACTTTAAAAATGCATGCCATTGCATGTACATCAAGCTTACAACTGTAAAATATGTAAAAAGACAGAAAGGTGATTCACCAAAGTGAAGTTGGTTGTCTGGAGTGGTGGGATCATAAGCAACTTGTCCCATTTCTGAAAATTTCTATAAAAAATATTTTTCCTATAACTTAAATAATTTTATCCTTAAAAAAAAAAAAGAGTGAGGGCAGGAATCATGTTTTATGTGCTTGTTTATTTGCCTGTCGTGGGGAGAGAGACACACACACACGAACAAACCCTTCGGAGACACCTGGTTGTTGCCAATTCCAGTGGCCTTTCTAGTGTGAGGGAGGGTGCGCCTCTTGAGGGGTTTGGGGAGCGATCGTTGAGGCTCGCCGTGCTCCTGGGCTGACAGTAGCCTGTCCTTGGTGCTGGGTAGAAACCTCTTCGGCCCAGAGCAAGTAAGAATGATTTTATTATCTACAGTTTCTGCAAGAAGCTGCAGTTATTTCTCAAGGTCAGGTCAGGGAGAGTCCTAAGGATGAACAATAACAGCCCTCTGAGGGTGTTCCACCCTGGCAACGGTTTATAACCATGTAAAGATGATAATAAAATAATTCCAGAATAAATAAACAGTGGGCTCATAAGTGCCCTTGGAGATCAGTAAATCTGAGCACGTGACCTGCCAGTGTGGGGAGCAGATAAAACTTTTTCTTCTAATGTCCCGATGCATTGAGGGGGATGGCCGCACCAGTTCAGGGTTTTAGAAAAAAAGGAAAGATAAGTGGTTCTCACTCAAAGGCTGAGCGAAGTTCCCGAATATGAAGGAAAACTCTAGACTGCGACAGATTTCACTGATGCAAGAGACAGTTGTTGTGTCCCTAATATGTGTGCTAGGTATATTTTTTGAGATTGAAGATATAGCAGTAGACAATGTTTACAAAATTCCACGCCTTTATAGTATTTATATTGTTGTGGGATAAATGAAGGCAATAAACACATATACTTTATATACAGCATGTTAGATGACTGCAAGTACTAAGGAGAAATGTAAAATGTGGAACAAAGGCAAGAGACAGTTGTGGGAGAGGAGATTGCCTTATTATTTATTATTATTTGTTATTGTTATTATTATTTTATCCTCATCTGAGGATGTTTTTTCATTGCTTTTAGTGAGAGAGGAAGGGAGAGAAACATCGATGTGAGAGAGAGAAGCATCGATTGGCTCTCTCTCATACACACCTGGACCGGGGATCATACCCACTTGGATGGGGGATCATATACGTCCAGACTGGGGATTGAACATGCAGCCTAGGTATGTGCTCTGCCCAGGAATCAAACCCGCAACCTTTTGGTTATGGGACGATGCTCCAACCCACTGAGACACAATGGCCTGGGTAGGAGGTTGCCATTTTAGGTTAGGGGGCCAGGGAAGTCTTCTAAGGACATTGTATTTGAGTAAAGACCTGAAGGAGGTGAAGGAATAAAACATGTAGAATTTTGGTACGAAAACCTTTCAAAAAATAGAACAGCAATCGCAAGAGCCCTGAAGCAGAAACTTGCCTGGCATATTTGAGGAACAACCAAAAAGCCAGTGAGGGTAATGCAAAGAGAAACCAAGGAAAAACAGAGGATGGTGAAGTTAAGCCTGTGTTGTAGGGTCAAGCTGCGTAGTCTTCTAGGGGATTGTGAGAACTTTGGCTTTTATTCCGAGTGAAATGGGAAGGCATTGTAAGATTTTGAGAACAGAGATGAGATTTTGACTTACACTTTACCAGGATCTGACTTCAGGGAAGCCGGCGTGGAGGCTTTTGCAATCAGACAGGAATGATGGTGGTGAGTATGAGGTGGTTGCCCTGGCGAATGCAAGTGGTTATATTCTGCTTGTATCTTGAAGGCATATCTGATGGGTTTTGTCGACAGAATGAAAGAAGTAAAGGGTATGCAGAAGTGGAGGAATTGATGATTATACTCAAATTTTTGGCCCGAACAACTAAGGATGGATTTTGATTATTGGGATAGGGAAGATTATAGGAAGAGGAGTGGTTTGGGGGACCAAGTGCTCAGTGTCGGCTATGTCTTTTGAAAGGGCCTCCAGATGTCCCAAATAATGGTGACATCAAATAGGAAGCTACACATACAAATCTGGAGTTCAGAGGAAAGTTCTTTGAAGTTATGAATTTGGAGATATAAATCTGGAGTCATCAATTTATCAAGCCTTGAGACTGGATGAGATCAAAAGAATGATTGTAGATAGAAAGTCCAAGCATGGACTTTTCTGATGCTACAACTTTCAGTGACCGAAAGGTGAGGAAACTGCTCAGCAAGGAAAACTGAGAAGGGGTAGCCATTGAGGGGGGAGATGAACCCTGGAGTGTGATGTCCTGGAGGCAAATGAGAAGCTTGCTTAAGGGGACAGGAAAGTCAGCTGTGTCAGGAAGTGTTGACATATCAAATAAGATGAGGACTAAATATTAACCCTGGGATTTGCAACATGTAGGTCACAGATAATCTTACAGTTTATAAATTTTGTAGGAGCCAAAACATAAAAATGGGATGAGATATTGAATATAATAAGTATAGACAACTCATTTGTGGGATTTTGCTGTAAAAAGGAGAGAAATTCAACGATAACTAAAAGGGAGGTGGGAACTTGTGTTTTCCACTTAAGATGTAGAAAGGTAAAAAGAGGCTATTTCTACTATTACCACTACAGATACAAAAAGCAATGTAATCTGCAAATTCACAATTTTTCTTGAAATATTAGAGAATTGAGGTATCATGGAAAACAATGTAAATTATACAGAATGACTAGTGCCTCCAAAGGGAGATTGAACACAAGCACCTGCTTATGTGGGGCAGATATTGGACTCATACATCTTGTGAGAAGGCTTCAGCTGAAATATTTAATAAATTCTAAAGGCTGAGTTTGGGCTGGCATGAGATAAGTCAAAAGAAATTACCCAAACTAAAGTACAGAAAGAAAAAAAAAAGAGTGAAACAAGCAAACAAAAAGTGAGGCTCCAAGGGCTTTGGGATAGTATCCAAAGGTCTAATATGCATATAACTAGAATCCAATAAGAAAAAAAGAAAGTGTACAGGGCAGGAGGGACATTTAAAGATATAGTGGACAAGAGTTCTCTAAAATCAATGAAAGACACAAAATTACAGATCCAAGAGGCTCAGAAAATGCTAAGCTAAATAAATACGCTTTTCTCAAAAATTTTCATACCTGAAAAGTTTTCATTCACACTGTTGAAAATGAAAGATAATGAAAAAATACTCAAAAAAACAGGCACATTATATACAAAAGAGCAAAAATAAGAATTAAAGTAGAATTACCTTTAAAAACTTATTAATCTAGAAAACAATTGAGTTATATTTTAACACGCTAAAAGAAAAACAAAGAAATGAATTGCTAACTGAAAATTTTAAACCCAGGGAAAATAAAATTAAGGGAAGATAAGCAATTTTTTTTCAGATGTGCAGAAAATGAGAAAATGTAGTAGTCTATGAGAAATCTCAAAGAAGTGCTTTAGGCAAAGGATTACAACATCATAGAGAAACTTGGATTTACACAAAGAAATAAAAAGCATGGGAAATGGCATTTGTGAAAGTAAATGTAAATTTACTTATTTTTCTTAGTCTTAATTGCTCCCTTAAAGAAAAGAGGATTATAAATGTATTGTGTGTTTATATCACATGCAAAAGTAAAATAAATGACAATAATAGCACAAAGGATGGGAAGAAAGATTTGGGAGTATAAAGTTGTGAGGTCTTTACACTACACATGAAACTATAATATTATTAAGTGTGTATATTGTAAACCCTAGGGCAACCAACACAAATTTTTAAATAATAAGCCAAAGATAGAAATAAAATAGAATCATAAAAATGCCTGCTCTAAGAGAAGGCACAGAAATAATTGTTCTGTCATTTTTTCATGCCTTTTGGTGATCCAGTCCAAATAGCGAGTATATTTTTAAAAGCATGTAAGTTTTTAAAAGTTTCATTCTCTACTTTTAAACTCCACTTCTTGCATTCCGGTTCCCGTTGTGATTGTCCAGCCACACCTGAAGCTGTTGTGTTTTCATGGGCTATGCTTCATCCTAGTGACCATCTTTTGTTCCCATTTAGTGTCCAGTTCCTTCCTGAATCTTTACAGTTGACGTTGCCTCCCCCAGGAATGCACTCTCCCAGCCTCTTTATCTGCCAAACCCTCCTCACCCTTCAAGTTTGCATTTACATGTTAATTTCCTCAGGGAAAGTTTTCCTTGACCCCAGAGACTTAAATCAAACTGTAAAAGCAGTTTCTCAGGACTCTGCAACTGTCCTTCAAAACATTTATTAAAATTATAGCTTTTAAAAATTAATTTAGGGTCTCTTGACAATGGCATCTGCCTTTATAGTTTTCATCATTATAATTATTCTTTTTTATTCTATAATCTTAATATGGACCCTCTCTCTCGTTTATCACTTATATCCTAGTGCCTTGCACAGTGCCTGACATAGAGTAGGAAATCAATTAATTAATAAATCAATAAAGTTTGAAGAGAAAAGCATTCTGTTTAAAATTTGAGAGAAATAGTGTACCAGTTGAAAAGCATTGCTATGATTATGAAATGAAAGCAACATATAGCAGGCCCCGAGTGTTCTCTGGTTAGGAATTTAGAAATCATCTCACCATTTTCAAAGGAGGAAATTGAGCCAGGATAGCTTGTGACTTAATTCTGTTGTCACATAGCAAATAGATAACATAACCAGACATCTTTAGATATCATGATTACAAACTCACTGCTCTTTATGATATGGGATTCAACTTTTGTAGTTCCCAGCAATACTAAATGATAATGAAATAAGTGTATTTTTTTTTAAGCCCTTCATTTTCACAGGAATATGGGTCATCCAAAAATAGACTGCTTGTTAATTTAACCAGGTGTTCTGGAAGGCAGCATATTTGATGCTGTCACTTTCAAAGGTGAGTTCCATGTGAATTCTCTTCCACCAATGGCTTTGTTACCGATGAATTTGTCCATAAGCTTCATTGCTTTATACTTGCTGCCAGGCTTCTCTTTGTATCAATGGACTTTTAAACACGTATTATCTACTTAGTGAGTATGTGCTTCCTTTGTATTTCATTTGCACTGGCCATGAACAAAGGCTTAGAGAAGCAATCTGGGAGTGTGAAATGAACACAGAAACTGGATCTTGAGTTTGAATTCTGACCCTACCCTCCAAGCCTCTTTGCTCTCATCCCTGAAATGCAAGGCGATTTAGTAACTCCTACCTCCTAATATAATTGCTCTAAGGTGAAACAATGTATGTAAAAGACCTGACATAAAAAAAGTAATTAATTAACATTCCTTCATTCCTGCTCTAGTCTTTCTTGGTTTGGGAGAACTAATCATTTTACTTTTGTGTCTGTTATGATTTTATATTTTGATCATACATCTTTCAATTTAATATTCTCGAATGGCAGAATCCCAATCTCTTTAGTTTTTCCCCCACAATGGCATTTGCGTTTATATTATGACCATTCTACTTGTTCATTTTTGGTGTTCTCTACTTTTGAGGTACTCTTGTGATATCTTACTCAATATTCCAGGTGTGGACCATCATAGTTTAATAGGAGATAGATTAATGTATTTCAGTGTCTCTATTTATGATTGATTATTATAAATATTGAGAAGAAAAATTTATAAAATTGATAAACCAGAGATTCATACATTTATTTCTTAGGTATTTATTGATCACCGATTTTGTATATAAATTAGGGTTTCCCGATTTAGCAAATAGAAATACAAGATGCTTAATCCACTTGGTGTCTTGTATTTTATTTGACAACTTTAATAGAAATAAAAGTTGATCTCTGTATGAGGGGGAAAAAATATGTTTCTGCCCCAAGGGTTCTTTTTTGTTTTGTTTTTTTTTCACAAGTTAAGCATGTAGACATAAATTTAGAGATAGGTAACCAGGCAACGCATGGAAAGCATTGTTTACAAATGGATAGTGAAAAGCCCCCAGGACTGCCATAACAAGGGACCACAAACTGGATGGCTTAACATAACAAATGTTTTTCTGTCACAGCTCAGAAGTGTTCATTCGGCCTTAGGGGCTCTGAGGGAGAGTCTGTTCCATGCCTCTCTCTCCTAGCTTCTGCTGGTGGTCGCGGTCCTTAGCAATCCTTGGCTTAGAGACGCACCACCAGTTTCTGCCTCAGTCTTCACATGACACTCTCCTTGTGTGTCTCTTCTCTTTCCTTTGTCAGAACTCCAATCATGTTGGATTAGAGCCCACCCTAATGACTTCCTCTTAACTTGATAACATCTGCAATGACCCTATTTCAGAATAAGGTCACATTTAGAGGTACCAGGGGTTAGGATTTCAGCATATCTTTTTGGAGGACACAATTCAACCCATAACAGATGGTATGGGTATTGAATGCCATAAGAGTTCAGAGAATGGACAATTTGTTGTGGGATAGAATGATAAAAAAATAGATAGATAAAGACCCATAGCAGCGTCAAGAATTAACTGAGCTTGTCTATGAATGGTGGTTACACTTTGTAGGAGAAAAGAAAGAGGGCCAGATGTGAATGATGAATAAGAGAACAGTGAAGGAACTGATCTTTCAGGAACGGAAGGTACTTGCTGCATTTTCCTAAGGATGATTGCAATCACCCCTGCAAACTCTGAGAAAAGCAACAATAATTTAACTTCCTCAGCTCAGAAAAGCAACAATGTCATTATGATGCAGATTTCACTGGTGTCCAAGTTTCCTTTTATCTCCAATATTCAAATTCCTCAGTGTTAATTTAGTTTTGGCACCAGTCCCAGAGACACTGGAGGGCCAGCCTGCGAAACCGCCACAGTCAGTGTCCGTCTGCCTGGAGAAGGTGCTAAACCAGTTCCGTTGGAACCCAGCTTGGTGGTTATATTTAAAATCAAACATTTATGTAAAGTAAGGTGTAAATTGTAAGCAATTGGCACAGTTAGATGTTATTTACTCAATAGAGATAATTAAACTTTCCCATGTTTTAGGAGCAAAGCTGGTATGAATAAAATAGAGACCAGAGAAAAGTTATGAGCTGTGTTTCTTTTGTGGGAAACTAGCGGGGGGCATGCTAAGCTGAGTCTATGATTTTCTGACTGTGTATCACACTGTGGTACACCAGAGTGTACCATGTTTCTACACAGACTAAAGATTTTGGATATGGCTTCCCAGATCCTCCAAGGAACCAAAAGAAATTCAATTTAAATAGCCATTTATAGAAAAAATAGAAGATTAAAGGGATGAGCCACAGGCAATTCAGTCTCCTGTTCCTCTGATGGGGCCTCCTCTGCCTACGTGTATATTTTCTCACATAATCCCCTGTCATTGGTTGAGTAAATCAAGATTGTATGAAGTTTATATCAATTTACCTTAGAATTTAGTAAATTCCTAAACAAGGCTAGGATTTTCTTTTGTTTCAAAAATAATTTGAAAAGAAAGGGGAGATCTAGCGATCTGAATGACGCTTGCCTAATTCTTTATCCCGTTCCCTCTCCTATTGTTGCTCCTGTAGCCACTGAGGAAGGAGGTGCAAACACAGGAAAGGATGGCAGAAGGTGCCTTTAATCTCACGTTACTTATCGTTCTGTTACATTTGTCGCCAACAGATTTGAGTTTGTAAGGCTCATAGTCACAGAACCATTGATTTCCTCCTAGTTACTTTGTCAGTTCAGATAAACTACCACAAGGCCGGGGCCTCAGAACCAGCAAAGGTCAGAAGCACTCAGTGAGAAAGTGATGACTTGCCTGCTTGCCCTTCAATATATTTTTACTTGGAAAATGAATCTTTAATAAAACAGTGAGCATAAATATTTTAATCAATTATTATACTGTCAAATCTATGACAGCTTCGTGCAAGTGTTAATCAATCAATTAACCACGATTGAAAAGAATCCTAGGTCTTCCACATACTTCATCTATAATCTGTAACTAATACTTGAAAAGACCCTGCCGCCTTGATTTTTCCCAGGCATTGGCGAATCTGACTTAGTGGAACTCTTGGGGGGGCTGGGATTCCCATTGCACTTTGATCAATGACAAAGCCCCTGGAATCTTCCTTCTGCTAGACACTTTTACTTAAACCATTCTTTAGGGAAAGAATGTTTTCCCTGTTTACCACTTATCAGGTGAAAGGTGGCATTTGTCTTTCTAACTTTTCAGGACCTACCTCCCTAGGTTCCTTTCTTAATTCCAACCTAACTCGCTATCTTAAGACTCTACATCCTTAGCCTATTTGTGATCGATATGTGCATAGCTAGGCTCCTTTTCTGCACAAAAATGAATAGCAGCTCAGAAATTTTTTAAATACTCCTCTCTCCTAGGGATCTAAAACACAGAAATATTCTAGAACATCATAAACACATACGAAGGAACAGGGGAGGCAACCTAGAGTATCGCTGCTTAAAGGAAACTATTATCAATATTTTTTGTTTGTATCCTTCCAGTCTTGCTTTTTCCTGGATATTTTCTTTTGTAAACTAGTTGCATATGTATTCTCTCTAAAATAGTGTGTGTGTTTGTGTGTATTCATATTATTTATTTGTTTTTACTTAATGCTAGTCATCAGAAATGGCATAGCAAGAAGGGCATGAATTTAGGAATGTAGGCTCCAGAAGCAGAGTGTGTGGTTCATATCTTGATTCCCCGACATCTGTAAGCTGGGGAAGGGGTTCAGCTGCGTTAATTCTTAGTTTCCTTATCCATAAGATGAATATAATAATCATACATACTTCAGGAAACTATTGGGACAATCAAATGATATAATATATGTTAAGCATTCACACACTGTATGTACCTGGCATGTAGCAAATGCCCAGTGAAGGTTAATTATTATATTTTTCTACTGTTATAAAATATTCAGGAACATAATTTTACATGAGTGCATGAAACTTCATCCTCGGTATATACTATAGTTTGGTTATCTGCTCTGTATTTAGATAATTGACGTTCTTACAGTTTTCTTACCTTTATAAATATTGGGATAAGCATCTTTGTGTGAAAAGATTTTTCTGTAGTTCAGTTTATTTTCTAAATTACCTGAAATCCAAAAACTAGAGCAACTGAATCAACTACAATACCATTTTTTCCCAAGAGGCTGTGGTGATTTATGTTTCCATCTGTCTGGAATGACTATGGCTGTTTCACCGTCCTCTTGCCAGCACAATGTGTGTGTGTGTGTGTGTGTGTGTGTGTGTGTATGTGTGTGTGTGTGTTCACATAAATTCCAGGTAAGTTCCAGTTCCATAACACATATCCATACCACCACAACTGCTTAAATTCTTTAGCAATAAAAAAATGAGATACTAAGTTGATTTGCTCCAACATTGATGGGGCTGGAGTAATCTTTAGGCTCACACTAAGTGGAAGGTGTTCAGACACAATAAAAATTTTTAAAACTACCCTGGCAACTTCAAGGAAGTTTTCACTGCCTTATTCTCTGCTTTATCATATCCCCTAGCTTGTTTATTTTTGCCTTGTCATATATTTGGTGAGTGAGGTAACATATTTGATGAGCGTAGACCACCCATTTAGCCAAATGTGATCTGCCAAGAAACTATGTCTCCCAAAATCTGTACCCTTTTATAGCCTCTCCCTGTGAATGTGACAGAGTTGTGCTGCATTGAGCACCACTGAGGCTAGGTCATAAGAAGATTGGCAGCTCATACTTTAGAGTCTTGGAAGGTATATGCACTCCAGTGAGAAGACAGCTATCACCCTGAAACTGCCATGCTGTGAGGAACCCAAGCTAGCCATGTAGGGAGGTCATATGGAGAGAACCATCCAGCGCCTGCTTTTCCCAATTCTTATAGCTGAGGCCCCAGAAATATGAATGTAGAAACCACGTTGGACACCAAAATCCAGTCATATCTTCAGTTAACTTCGGCTCCAGCTACTGTATAACCATGACCACAGGTTAGACCAGAAGTGGCCACAATCCAGGTGAGCACAGTCAGCTGACAGACATGTAAGAGATAATAATAAATCATTGTTTTAAGTAAACCACTAGTCTTTAGGATGGCTTGTTGTGTAGCAACAGAAAACCAGTGCAATAAATTAACAGAGAGAAAATACAAGCTCTTTGGTTTGAAACAGTCCTTTGAAAATTCTCAGCAAGTAAAGATTGTCACTGTCACTAACGGTGTTTAAGAAAATGAAGTCATAGAAGATCACATTACAAATTAATTGATGATGAGAGTGGAGAAGTGAGAGGCAATTAATAAATGAGCAGGGTATAAGGTTTCACAGGGGGTAGAGAGGATTGAAAGAGGCCTAGTGGTCATTGGGAATCAGTTGGCACAGTACGCAAGTCAAGGACTGAGGTGACCTGGGGATTTGGGGAGTTTAAGAAATAAGATTTTTGAAAGGAATAATGAAGGGCTGAACAATGTTTTTGTTTTGAATATGTGTCCTGCTATAGGTTGATTGATAGATTTTTGTTTCTGTTTCATATAGCATCAGAAGGACCAATAACAAGAAGCAGTGTCAATGTATTTCACATATATTGGTTTTATATTAAGTAATTTATTAACAAGTCTATGTATTTCAGTTTCCAATGGTGTTTTTAAAAAAGTATCACTTGGTGAGTTTTAGAGCAGGTAGTAACTCCAAATTTTATTGTATTATTTAATTTGCTGTATTTGTACTTTGCAAATGCCTGTATGTAGCTGTCAGTTAAGATTACATGTTTGGGCTACATAGGATGTGTCAGAATTTAATTGACTTAAAAATATACGAAGTGACAATATAAAGAAATTTCATTTTATTTGGTACTGTCTTAGTCACCCTTTGTCATTTTAGGTGGCCCCCAAACTACATTGAGTTTATGAATGTCTCTGAGGACAGTACATTTGAGAAATTTATGGAGAGGAAATTCTCTTGAAGTGCCGTTAATGAAACCATCAACCCATGTTCTGGGTGACTGGGAGGACAGATCTCATTCCCTTGAGTTTTCCTTTGAGAGGTAAGCTCCCAATATAAAAATTAGTATTGAGAGACCTCGACACTTGTCATTGAATATATTACCACTTTCTTGCCACTTCCAATTTGCAATCAAAGTCATCTGTTGCCCCAGTGCAGGCTGTTTATTTTTTTTAAAGAGTTTTGTTAAGATTTTTACTACGTGGACTTAATTATGTAATTACATAACAGACCTGGTAAATGCTTCAGAGGAATCATTCTACTCTACGAAGTACCTAAGATAGCCTTTAAAGAACATCTAATTGCATAATTACAATGCCTAATAGACCAGAGTAACAGGTATCAGGAATATCTTTGGAGCCATAAGAGAAAAATTATGGCCTTCAGGGAAAATAATATCAGTTATGAAAATAACCTCACCACTATGTCATATGTAACAACACATAATGAAAAGGAGATATTAATGCTAGATATAATAAATATTATATTAATTTTGCTTTTCTCCAATAAACATTCCTTAATTTTCAAAAAAAATCTAGAAGCAAATGGAAATATGTTTATCTCTTGAGACAGAAAACCTACAATATTTTAGATATTATATGCATTTTGCTTTTTTGCCATAAACAACATTCTTTAATTTTCAAAAAATATGTAGAAGAAATTAGAAATATATTTATCCCATGAGACAGAAAAACCTACGATATTTCAAATACAGAATGTCTGTGACATTTGAAAGAAAAATAAAAAAGAGATTGCAAACATATCAAGTTAACCATAAAAGCTTGTATATTAATTTTAAAACAACAAAAGTGCATTTAAGATTTCAGAAACAGTTTAAATTATAATACTCATGTATTTAGTCTGGCACACTATACTTCCTGAGTAGTAATGGAAAAAAAAATCAGGAATAAAACTAAAACATGCCAGAGCCTTGAATACTATGACTGCCTTAGCTATATGCCGGGGGTGAAGGTTCTGTTGAGATCTGGGAAGAAGGAAGAGTGAATTTTAGTTAAAGTCCATGTCGTCTTAACATTTTTCTGTGGGTGATAACATCCTTCAATATCTATTGAAGAATATATAAGGAAACATTAACATTTGAATGTCTTTTACTAGTATGCACCTCAAAAATCTGTCTTGATTGTTTTAGGGGCAAAAGCCTTTTTTTGTAGTGTTTTAAAGAACACATTTTATAAAAAAGCCTAGAATTTGTTTCAATAGTTATTACCCATTAAAAAATTTCATATTACAGTTTATGTCTGGTAACAAAACAAATAAGAACAAAATATGACTAGCATTGGGTCCTGATACATATTAAATATACTTTCCCTTTGCTTCCTCTTTCTTTCTTTCTTTCTTTCTTTCTTTCTTTCTTTCTTTCTTTCTTTCTTTCTTTCTTTCTTTCTTTCTTTTTTTTTGGTTTGTATGGAAACATATATATGTTAGCAAAATTCCAAATGTATCTGCCTTAGGCAGAGGCTTATACTCTCTGAGGCCATGGGTATGTAGAGAAATAGTTGGCATCTGTAAATAAACATTTCAAATGTTTCACAGAGCCAACAATTTTGGGAAAGTTTGCTCAAGGCAATATTACAATAAAATTATGCAAGTTTGAGTTCTTCCTAACAAATATTTAGACAATGCATTTTTTTATTAACTAGGGATAGTTATAAAAGTATGGTCAAAGTGTTTGCATTCTTTTGTATTATATCTTATTTTAAAAAGTCAAGTTTTGCTTGATATGTATATACTCTCTATTCTTACACATCTTTTCTTCCATTCCTCCCTGAAATTTGAGTAGCAACCAAAGCCCACAATGTTGGATTGAGTTCTGCCTGTGGGAATATTCATATTAACATCTCAAAAAATATGGGTTCTTATTTTTTGAGGACTGAAAATATTTTCTCAATTAATAACATCACTCTCTTATTCAAGGTGGATAGCATATGTATATTTTATTTTATATATACTAGTGCTACATTGTGAGGTAATACTTAATGCTCTTCTCCTTCATTAATATCCTCAAAACACAACAACTTCAAGCATAATAACGTATCTTGTGTACTGTTCAAAGTAATTCTTTTACTAAACGAAAGATAAGAGAGTTCTGCATATGACCACGGTGGAATAACATGGACAAGATTTATTTTCTCATTTTAACCAAAGAGGAGAACACAAAATAAATAAAGCAAATGTTTTTAGACATTACACGGCAGATGATAACACAGGACTATTATCCGTGATTACAAGGTAAACTGTATGATTGCCCCAGGTTACCCCCTAGATGCTGTATCTTCTCTGCTCTGCAGGGACAAAGGAAACCAGTTAAAGCCAAGGAATCTCACCTAGTTTTAGTGACATTGACTGGAGTTCAGGGAGACCAAAACATTGGAGGAAAAGAAGCTCCACAAAGACAGAGCTGGAAGATCTGCAGAGGGGTCCCCTGGAGTCGTTGGCAGAGCACTAATCTGCTCACGCAAAGGAATTAAATCACCCAAAACTGGAGAAAAAAAGCACTGGAAATAAGTAGGCTGAATAGTTCCTGAAGCTAAACATGAGCTGATAACAGCTTTTGTTCATGTCAGTCAAAGTGGAGAGATTTCATAATAACTGAGGCATTGGGCATAATACTCAGAAGGAAATTATCTTAGTAGCGGAGTTAAATTTTTCTAGAATAAAGGCTTCTCTGAGCCTAATCTAACAAAGTTTACAAACCATCCTATACAGAAACAAAGTAATCCCAAATAATCTAACAGCATCCCAGACAAGGAGATCAACATTCTTTGAATTAATATAGCAAAATCCTTCATCCAACAACATATAATTAATGATGTACTGCATCCAAAAGAAAATTTGAAAGCATACAAAGAATTGGGAAAATATTACCTGCAACCAGAGAAATATCATCTAATAGTCTCAGAAATAACAGAAATGATCAAATTGGCAGACAAGGATGTTAAAAAATGATTATTGTAAATATGCTCCATAACCACAGAGGTGGAGGAGAGTATGAACATTATGAAAGATATAGAAGCTATAAAAGGACTCAAATGAAACTGCTGAAAATGAAAAATGTAATATTTGGAATGAAAAATATACCATCTTGGGTTAATAGCAGATTAGATCTTGCAGGAAAAAATCATCAATAACAAATTCCTGATAAGAGGCGGCAGGTGGGGTGGAGAGAAATGGATGAAAAAAATTAAAAAGCATCAGTAACCTTTGTGAAACATTCAGGCAGTCTAACACGTGTGATTGGTGTCCTAGATGTTACAGAAGAGAAAGGGTAGACAAAAAAAATTGAAGAAATAATGCCCAACATTTTTTTCAAATGTGATAAAAATTTCAAACCCATATATTGAAGAAAATTTATTGCATTTGAAGTATAGAAAACACAGAAAAAACATTCCAAGTCTTAAAAATTTTGATGAAAAGAAAATTTTAGAAGTAGCCAGAAAAGAAGACAAAAAGGAACAAAGGTAAGAAAGACAGCAGACATGATCAGGGGTTATAAAAGCCAGTGGACATAGTCCAACATGGTGATAGAATAGGTGGATGTTACACTCACATTTCCCCAGGACCAAACTGGAATTACAACTGACATATAGAGCAATCAGTCTGAATAACCAGCTGAAGACTAGTTGAAGAGAAGTTTTATAACCAAGGATTTACAGAAGAAGCCACATTGAGACTGGTAGAAAGGGTGGAGACACAAAAATGGTTGACCTTTCTCCCATGGTCAGTGGTTGAGGTTTCAGAGGAATATCTCAGCTGCAAAGGTTCTGCCTGAGAACTGTCGGGTCTCAGCCCCAAGAGGAACCCACATAATATCCGGCAGTGAAAAGCAGTGGGGATTCTATCCCCAGGGAGAGCAGGGAGTCTACTAGAGGCACAGGTGCCCTCTTAAAGAGTCAGTGCACAAAATCTCATTCAGAGCTCCTCACCCCGGGCTCCACTGGAGGGAGAGTGAAGAGGACTAGAGTTGTGCAAGGAGAGACTGGGGTTTGTGGCTATGGGGAGAGAGCTAAGGGGCAGCATCAGGGATCCCTGTGCTGAGTCACTCTCCCGCATCTCAGATGCGTCAGCCTGGGGGAATGCAATAGCTCCACCCTCTGGACTCCCTGTTGTCCCACCAGCAGAGCAGATGCCCTGCAGATGAGCCAGCTGCTTGGCCCAGGCTGTAGAGGTCTGGGCAGACCAAGGGGGTGTCAGTGACAGAGTTGTGTGACTTTGAGGCAGGGTCATTCCCCCTTCTTTCCTGTGAACATGACTGGTGCCTACCCTTCATGGGAGATCCTCCAGGCCCACACTCTGGATTCCTGGTGACCCCACCCTCTTGATTCCTAGTGGCTCTACTCTGCCAAGGTCTTGGCTAAATTGGGGATAGTCTGAGTTGTATGGCATAAACACAGACACATAGATCAACAGAAAAGAACAGAGAGCCCTGAAAAAAACCCACACTTTTGTGGTCAATTCATATGTGACAAAGGAGGCAAAACATACAATGAGGTAATGACAGTCTATTCAATAAGCACTATTGGGAAAATTGGACAGATACACATTAAAAATGAAACTAGACCATCTTCTTACACCATACACAAGAATAAGCTCGAAATAGATTAAACACTTAAATGTTAGTCATGAAACCATAAAAGTCTAAGAAGAAAAGATAGGCAGTAAAAATTTGGACATTTCTTGTAGGCAATATTTTTTCTGATATATTGCCCCAGGCAAGGTAAACAAGAGAAAAAAAATTTAAAAATGGGACTATACCAAACTAAAAAGTGTTTGCTTAGCAAAGGAAACCATCAACAAAATGAAAAGACAACCTGCTGAATGAAAGAAGACATTTGCTGATGATATATCTGATAAAGGGTTAATATCTAAAATTTATAAAGAACTCATACAACTTAACACCAAAAAAATAAAAAACAATCCAGTTTAAAAATGGGCAAAGGACCTGAACAGACAGTACTCCAAAGAGGACATACAGATGGCCAATAGACATATGAAAAGATGCTCAACATCACTAATCATCAGAGAAATACAAATAAAAACCACAATGCGATATCACTTTACACTTGTCAGAATGTCTATCATCAATAAATCAACAAATATCAAGTGTTGACAAAGATGTGGAGAAATGGGGACCTTTGTGTACTGGTGATGGGAATGCAGACTGGTGCAGCCACTGAGGAAAGCAGTATGGAGTTACCTCAAAAAATTAAAAATGGAACTGCCATGTGACCCAGCGATTCCACGTCTGTGAATATATCCAAAGAAACCCAAAGCACTAATTTGAAAGAATATATGCACTCCTACATTAATTGCAACATCATTTATAATAACCAAATTTTGGAAGCCGCCCAAGTGCCCATCAGTAGATGAGTGGGTGAAAATGCTGTGGTACATTTACACAATGGAATACTACTTGGTCATAAAAAGAAGGAAATCTTACCTTTTGTGACAGTGTGGATGGACCTGGAGATCATTATGCTAAGTGAGATAAGTCAGTCAGAGAAAGACAAATACCATATGATCTCGCGTGTATGCAGAATCTACTGAACAAAATAAACTAGCAAGTAAAGTGAAAACAGACTCATAGACACAGAGAACAGACTGACAGCTGTCAGAGGGGAGGGATTTTGGGGAGCTTGGTGAAAAAGGTGAAGGGATTAAACGAAGAAAAAAACCTCGTGGACACAGGTAATAGTATGGTGATTACCAGAGAGGAAAGGGGGGGGCGTGGGGAGGTAGAAGAGGGTAAAGGGGAGATAAATGGTGATGGAAGGAAACTTGGCTTGGTGTGGTGAGCACAATACAACATACACATAATGTGTAATAGAATTGTATACCTGAAACTTATATAATTTTATTAATTACACCCAAATAAATTCTATAAAAAATTTAAAAATATATAGATATACATGTATGTCATTTAATCAGTTTTACACACACACACACAAGACTGGTAAGATATACATCAACAAAATAACAGTGGCTATACATGAAATAAAATGTTAAATATCACTTCTAGTTTGTTCTAAACAGCATTTTTATGGTTTAAGTATGTTTATAAGATGCTTAATTTAATCAGGGGATGGAATATGATGCTGGCGGGACACCTGGAATTATGTTTTTCTCTATCATATCCATCTCTCTCCTGACTGGAAATACCCAATATTCTTACTTTAGTAAAAATTATTCTCTGTGCGTGTGTGTTTAAAAGCCAGTGGACAGTGGAAAACTATCTTTAAAGTATTTAATTTTAAAAAAAGGACCTACCAAGCCAATCTAACAGTGCTGAACTCTGGTGATTGGGAAGGGAGACTGTGTTAGATTTTATGACCACTCTGTGAAGCTTTAGGGATGCTAAAACACCATATTAAACTTGGAAAATAGCTGAGGGCAACAGAAAGATTTGGTTAGCAAGAAGAAAAGCGAGGAAATGATAGTGTTTGTGTTTGATGTTGGTGTAATATTAAGGGATGCATAGGAAAAAGTAGTTCTTTGAAGGGCTTGTTGAAAAGGCCATCAAAGATGTACAAAGAGGAGGAAGGAAGCCTAGAATAGATAAAAAGAGTATAAGAGTATGCGACTGCAATTCTGGCCCTGTCCCCCAGTTGATTAGGGGGTCTGCCAAGGTTGCGGGCTCAATCTCTGGTCAAGGCACATGCAAGTATCAACCAATGAATGCATAAATAAGTGGTACAACATCTCTCTCTCTCTCCCTCCCTCCCCTTGTAAAATCAATACATACAGGTTTTTAAAAAATGAGTACACAGCTGCCAAAATGTGTGCAAGTCCCTGGGTCCCTGGTTTAGAAACACTCTATCCCAGGGCCCTCCGGGGTCATATTACTGTGATTGTTGAAGGGCTGCTGATGATCTTAGATTACCTCTTCTGTTCTTTGCTGAAGTGTAGAAAAATGATCAATTTGTATACTGATTCCATGACATTGCTGAGCTGTTATTAATTCAAATTCGTTAAAAATGCTTTTGAGTTTTTGACCTAAGCAACATGTTGTCAGCAAAAGTGACATTTTGCTACTTCTTTGTAATTCTTCTAGTATATTAAAAAAAATATTTTGGACAGGGTAGAATATTCATCACTCATTTACATTTCTAAATTTTAATCGTTAAACATATAGTCTGCTGTATTTTTTGACAGATACACTTTATAAAATCACAAGTGTTTCTCCCTTTTTCAGTTTCTAAGACATTTTAATGATAAGTAGGCCTCAAAATATTAGACTTGCTTTTCTTATATCCATTGAGATGTAGTTTTTTTTCTTTATATCTCATTTCAAATGGTAAAAATCAATAGGCATTCAAACTTTAATAAATTCTTACATTTTTGGTATAAATCCAGCTGGGCCATGATCTTGTGGCAGCTGTTTTTAATACATTGTTAGGTTCATTTTTAAATCTATTTTTAAAAGTGAAATTAGTTTGTAATTTTTTTTTTTTTAACGCATGTGAATCTTTCCTTGGCATCAGGGTACAATTAACTTCATAAAATGAATTAAGGTGGACTTATTTAAAAATTTTCTTATTCCTTGTAACAGTTTATATAAAATTAGAATATTATCTTTTCTTGATTGATTGAAGCAACATAATAATTATCTATACTGAAATTTTTAATTTTTTTTATATAGGCCAGTTTTTAGCTTTTAAATGAATACATTTAATGATTTAGAATTTATTCATATTTAAAAAATAAACTTCATTAACTAGAGCAGTTTTAGGTTTACAGCGAAACTGAGCAGAGAGTATGGAGCTTTCCCATATACCACAGCCTCCCACACACAGCCACTCTCACCACCAACATCCCCGCCGGAGTGGTGCATTTGTCACAATCAATGACCCTATATCAACTTATTATTACCAAAGGCCATAGTTTACATTAGGGTTCACTCTTTTTTTTTTTTTTTACATTCAGTGGGTTTTGACAAATGTATAATGACATGTGTCTGTCATTATAGTATCGTGTAAAGTAATTACACTGCCTTAAGTTTTTTATTTTTGATCATAGTGTATATTTTAACCCAGAACTTGCATGGTTCAAATTATTAGAGAGGGTCATTTTATTGTAGTTAGATTCCATGATGAGACTGAATTTTTTTTTGTTTTTTTTTGCTATCTCTTTTTGATAAAAGGAGAATTTTTCTCCAGCCAACCTTTTGAGTAAGGGTATATAGCCATCTTTTGAAGATTTAGCTTTATTCAAGTTGGGAACAGGGGGTAGTTTCAAGTCATCAATTTGTGTGAGCCAAAATTTCCACCATATGCCATTAAAATCCAAGTCTCCTGGCTACTGAGATCAGCAAATACCTCCAAAGAAGTCGAAGATGTACAGCCCACTAAGCACTCCAGTTTTAGCATTATGGTTCCAGTGGTTTCTGTGAGTTCAACTGTGCATTTACAAGGAGGTTTGTTATGTTTATCCCCCCAGAAATTCTAGTTTCTTTGTCTCTTTGTCATGGGGAAATATCTAGTCGGTCATAATCTTGGAGAGAGAAAAGCTTCTGGGGTCTTAAAAACTTTAAAGATCAAAAGAAATATTTAATAATGGAGACACTTCATAAAAAAGAATAAGAAGCAGAGAAAAATGTATAGATTTGTAATAGATTTCCTTGTGTCATATTTATAGAATATTACAAACATTGGGAGGGAGTAAGCAAAAATCAGGAGGATTTAGAATTTAATTATTTAATATTAGTTATATGATGAATATAATTTTTGGACAAGGTCTTTCATTTAACACAGTACTAGACAATAAGTCTTGTGTTGCCAATTTTAGGCAACAAAAAGTGTTCAACAAATTTAAGGGGATGAATGAGAGAATGGGTGATGAGATTGATATTACGTCTCTCAGTTTAAGGGAGACTTTTGAAAAGAAGTCTCGTGCAATCTTAGCGGATGAGCTGCCGCGCAGCAGATGTTGGTGCTCCTTCCCTATCCCCTCAGTACTTAGCATTCTGGTAACTCATTACTGCAAACACCTGCCTCTTTCTGCCTGAGGACTTCTCTGTCCCCAGCAGTGCGCTTGGCCCATAAACAGGTCAGGGAGTTAACACCCCTGTGAACAGCACTCCGTTAGTGCGAGACAGAAGTTTCCCCATCCCTCCAACTGAGCAGCCTCTCTTAGCTCCTTACTTCCTTGTCCAGCCGCTCTTCACCAGCACTTTCCAATAAGCAGTAATTGGTTTATGTCAGTTAGATTTAACAGTTTCTAATGATACCTTGCAAAGGTATTTTTGCCTTATCTTTCTCAGTTTTGATCAATGCTTGAATAAAAATACGGAAAGCTTAACTGATTTGAAGAAGATATAACATTGGTTGTGCTACATCTGCCGTGGGGTCTGACCAGTCTTCTTCTCCTGTTTGGCTCCCATGGGAGTCTGGCCTCTTACTTTCCCAGCACAGGCCAGGGAAGCATGGGCTGGACCTCTAAGCTTGCGGCCGGCTACTTCCAGAGTTGTCAGGGCCTCCGCCCACACTTAATCCAGGGCAGCGTCATCCGCCAGGGGAGTACCTGCCAGGAGCATGACTTGATCATCTGGAGTGATGTTGTCCAATGAGGTACATGGGCCTTTACCTGGGCGACAGTCTCCTGGCCTGTCACCTCGAGGGGGTGTGGCTCATTGGCGCAAAGAGCTGCGTGTCCGTGACTGAACTTTGACCTCTGTTGCTACGGTGACCACAGAATTGAGAAGGAGGAAGGAGCAGGGGTGCACGCCTCCCAGCTGCCTGCTGCATCCCACGTCACTCCACACAGTTTTTAATAAGCTGGAGAATGGATATAATCTAACAAAAGGTTACATTAATAGAATAAGACCCTGTAATTTTTTCTCCTCAAATGCATGATATTATCATTATGTGGTAAAATTTGGAGGTATTGGCTAATAATAAACATAAATTTAGTTACCGTATGTGGCTGCTGAAAAAGCAGATGTGATTAATGGGTTAGATTAATGAACTAACACCTAGACCAAGGGAGGTGGAAGTTATGTTTAATTGGACAATAAACAGACAATCCTAATCTGAACATCTTTATTTTGATAGAAGAGAAATGATTTCCTGAATGCTAGAGAAAGGAGTCTAAAGGCAATTGGAAATATTTTATGGAAAAAGATGAAGTGAATATGATTTTTAATAACAAAAAAGAAGTATCATGGGGACAGGACACCTATAATAATGTCAACAATAAAAATAAAGGAAAAAAGAAGAATAAAAAAACTGTCTTCAATGTTAAAAGCCTGTGGGAGAGGAATTAGACATGCCTGCATAGCCCTTAGACTTATTCGTGTCTCTGTACCCAGTGTTGCCTAGGGGTGTCCAACCCATGACCCATGGGCTGCTTGCAACCCTGGATGGCTATGAATGCAGCCCAACACAAAATCATAAATTTACTCAAAACCTAATTTTTTTGCTCATCAGTTTTTGTTAGTGTATTTAATGTGTGGCCCAAGACAACTCTTCTTCCAAAGTCGCCCAGAGACGCCAAGAGGTCAGACACCCCTGGTCCAATGCCTTACAGAGAGCAGGAGCTCAATGAATGACTAGTGGATGAATGAAAAATTAACGACATTCCATATTCATCTCATTTAACTGTGCTGTTGCGAAAGGACATATATTCTTTTCATTTTCTGGTGTCTATCCATATTTTTTTGTACCTTACATGTGAAACTATTCTTTGCATAATGAAGTCAGGGTTCAGGACCATTGTTCTGCCCTGTGCAATATCTCCCATAGAATTATGCTTCTGTAGATGTAAACTATAATGATTACAAGGTTGATATCTCCTGATAAATACAGCCTCCATTTTCCTAATGACTTTCATATAAACTCTCTTTGATTTCATTATCTACAGCAGTAACAAATGTTTGTGGTAACGTTTGCCTCAGTCCTTTGTCCTAGCTGTTGTGTATTTTCCCTCTACATTGTTTCGGTTATACCATGCTACAATACATTTAAATCTTCTTAATACGTTGATCAAATTTATGGTACATGGGAATAAGGCCACTGGCTTCTGTTATTATCCTCCTAAAGATTTCCCCTATTTCCCGATCATTTTATTCTTTTTTAACAGCATATTTGAAGATGTGACTCAGATTAAATTAGACCATAAAAACTATATAATGCAGTTCTTTGCTTATACATTTTGGAGTGCTTCTCTTATCTAGATCAGTGGGACAAATGGTTGTTTTAATTTTGTTTTCACAGAGATAACTGCTGTAAATACATAGGCTCTTACTCACTGTGGCATTGTGAGGAGGCAGGCATCTTGCTGGGTGCCCTTCATTTTCTAGTTTGGTGGCCTTTCTTCCCAAATGCTCCTCTCCACTTCCCAAATTCATCTTGTCAGCGCTGCTGGCGGTCCCCTCAGCCTCTCTCCTGCTGTGTCGGGGTTTGCATCCCATTGTTCTGTAAAGTCTGTGTACTTGTCTGTGCATCCTACCAGGTAGCAAAAGTTTTATCCTCAGCACTTTATACTGTGCCTAGCACATGATAAACTCTCATGATAAATTGATTATGTGATGAATATTTGTTCAGAATAACACATTTTTAATATTCAGAAATCAGTAGTATTTATTTTTTATTAAATTTATTAGAGTTACATTATTTAACAAAATTATATAAGTTTCAAGGGTACAATTCTATAATACATCATCTGTGTATTGCATTGTGTATTTACCATCCAAAGTGAAATCTTCCAGAACTATACCGTTTTTTTCTTTTTAAAATTTTATTTTTTGACTTTTTTTTGGAGAGAGCGAGGTAGGGAATGAGAGAGAGAGAGAGATTTGTTGTTTCACTTATTTCTACATTCATTGGTTGCTTCTTGTATGTGCCCTGACTGCGTATCAAACTTGCAACCGTGGTGCATGGCAGCGATTGTCTAACCAGGTGAGCTACCTGGCCAGGACCAGAACAATAATTTTTCAAAAGGTATTTTGGCTTTAGGAGGGAGCCATTATTTTGTTTCTAATATTCTTTGTCATTTTGTTTCCTATCTCAGCATAATTGAACCTAAAGTTATAGCCAGTAGTATACATCCATTATCACGCACATTTTATGCATGATTTTGTACTTCTTTGTGTTCTTCAGGGGTTCATCCACTCACAATACTTCCAAAGCAGACTTTTGGAAAACCTAGACTTGGAAAATATCCTTGTTATTTTTTGTTTTTTTATTTTTTATTTTATTTTATTATTTTATTTTATTTTATTATTTTTAAAATTAAATTGAATTGAATTAAATTAAATTAAATTAAATTTTATTTTATTTTCCTTATTTGTCAGAAGAGTAACCTTGCACAAGTCAGCTTGCTTCTATGGACGTCAGTCTCCTCACATGTAAAAGGTGGGAGGACGGAATAATCCCTAAGGTGTATTCAAGAGAAAAGATTCTTTAATTCTATAATTGAGAAAAGTTTTCTATAAAAGCTTTATATGTCTTTGCCCTCCCCTCTCCACCCCCTGCAAAGGCACCCTGATCATTTTTCCTTTTCTTTGGGCCTGATTGTCTCTTCTTGTTTATAGCTGCCACTAATTTGCTCATTTGCTTCCTGGAAAATAGCTAATTAAAACCCACTTCAGCTAACAAGCTGACTGGGACCATGCAAATGTCACTCTCTGCTGTCTGCTATTTCCGTTTATGTTATTAGTGTTGTTTTTTCCTCCCTCTGTTGTATTGAATGCGAGGATGGGTTTAGCGCCCTCTTCACAGGTGTGCACTGGTACAACTGCCACCATCCCGGGAAGCGCTGCTGTGTTACTGCACTTCAGCACTTTGAGTGTTATTACCCCTGACAGTTAATGGTTTCAGACTACATTGCTTGTTAGTGCTAGATTTCTGAACAGCTTCATCTATCTTTTTGTTTTACAGTGACTGGCCACATTAAGTATATGTGTCTGAGCTATTAGTCCCGTCTGTTCATCGTGTGCATTTCATTTGGTGTACGGTTCTTTTTTTCTCTCTAAAATTAGTATGTATTGTCATCTATATACTTCAGCACATCGACTTTTGTTATAATTATGCTGTCATCATTGTGCTTCCACACATTTGCTAATTTATTGTAGCTAAATTAGACCTAATATTAGCAATTTTGCAGCTGTTCCTTTAGAATGTATATGACCATATAGCTGTAGGTTATTTAGTAATTATATTCCACAGCAAAAATATGAACCATGTTTTCAAGAAGGAGAGAGGAAAGATGGGAAAAAGGAGATTAAATAAAAACAAAGTCACCTGAGAGTGGAGAAGGGAGCAAGGAAATTAAAAGAAAATACACATTACAAAAAAGATTTAAGAGGGAGTAAACAAATGGACTGAATACTTCTGGAGGACTCTGCAGTTCAAAGGGCATGTGCATTGGGTCTGAGCCTTGCATCAAGCAAGTCTTCTCTGAGAGTGAATTTTCTCTGCTATAGTCTTCCGTTACAAGGAACATGCTACCTACCAGAAAAGCTGAGCAAAGGCTACCATAAGAAGTGGTAGTAGGTTTTTTTGTGTGAATTGAGAAGAAGAGGAGATGACACTAGGCCATGTGGGTACTGCCATGAAAACATGGTATCCAGTATACTTCGGTACAAGGCTTAAGTGATTTGGTTCAAAAACATGTCTGAATGAGAGGTGGTGAGGATGAGGAAATGAGAATGGTTTGGATTTTTACATTGTTTAGAATAATAAATGGCTTTAAATGCAGGTTCCTGTTTTGATTATGTCTGGAGATGATATTTGAAGGACTGTGAAAAAAGTGCTTGCAATGTGTGCTCTTTCTGTATTTTTCATTTTAAATAGGTTTTGAGAGTTTAACATAATACAGGCATCTAAAATTATACAATGCCAGTTTAGGTATAATGTATGACACAGAAAAATTGTCAACAAAATAGATTTTCCTAGGTCAAAAACTACCTGCTGTGGGTAGTATGTATTTTGTAAAGCCACCTGGGTACTGTTTAACATATGGAGTTAGTTATCCATTTAATGGGACCCTTGTGGTCTAAAAGACTTCACAGGATGTCCCAGGGTACATGGTCCTATTCCTAGGAAGTAACTTACTAGGAGAAACTAGTTCAATAAGTACTGGTTGATGGATACTATTCTATATTTTCATGGATCCAAAAATTATATACAATGATTTAAAACAGAATAAGATAAAACTTATAATGGCATTGGTGTCTTGACTTTGGGAATATATCCTCGGCAGGTCTGTTCTCCTGGGGCCCTGTGCTGCACAGTGCACTGGCGATTTGGGCATGGCGTACCTCTTAGATATTCATATTTTCTTTCCAGTTGGGTCATAAGAGGTGGATTTTCATTGCTGAGTGTGCCTCACTCTGCCTTCTGCTCCTTCCTCAGTAGAGTTGAATACCTTATTTCTCTTCTCCAATTGATCAAAGCCTGCTCTTCTGCTCTCAGAATGCAAAGCAATTTGAAATGGCTAAAACATTTTGCACTGTTACTCCTCACTGGGGTTTTCCAAGAAACTCCACTAAACTTAAAAACATGCTGTTCTCGTAGTGGGATTTGGGGGAACACCAGTAAACAGGAGATACAAAAAAACTGAGGGTTTTGGAGCTCATGAAAGCAAAGCATATAGACGAGGATGGATGCACAAACCTGGTTTCTACCCTTTGAAAAGATAACGGTCTTACTGGAACTTGCAAGGCTATCAGTAAACATAACCCCAGCCTTGTAGACAGTGGGAACAGTCTCAGTTGAGATTTAAGATCATGTTGATTTAATAAAGGAATGTTGAAACTTGAAGAGACAGCAAACATTCAAAAATACCAATAGCAAATTAAACAAACAAACAAACAAACAAACAAACAAATAAACAAACCTATCAGGCCCTCTTTATGCTTTGGTATTGTCTTTCTGTGCTCATATTGGATTGAAGTACCATTGTGATATGTCCTTTGCATGAGTTTTTTGAATACAGAGCTCAAGTTGAATTGAAATGACAAGAGGAGATGGCCTGTCGTTCTCCTGATAATCCTTTGTAGCAGCAATGTTCGATCTTTTTCATCCCATGGCACAAATAAACTAATTACAAAAATTTTGTGGCATACCAAAAATGTATTTTTTGCTGACAAAAAATCGGTATAATTTTGATTCATTCACACTGACAGCTGTTATTGTATTGGATGTTGTCATTTTTTAAATTTAATAATCTAAGGAAAAAGAGGTCAGTGCTTCTGACTAAATGGCCAGGTATGGTATGTTTCAAAAATTGTTACAGCACATGGGTTGAAAATTGCGGCCTTACAGACTTCTGACCTCTTCCACACGACTCTGCTGCCTTAGCTGAGCTTTCCCCACTGGAATAGCTGATATTGACACTGACTCTTCCACTTGTATCAAAAATCTAAAGTGGATTAAATTAAAGGCCCCTCCCTTCCCTCACAACACAATTTACCTCCTCAGGATCACAGAAATAGAAGAATGTTCCCACTTGACTTTTTTGTCCTAATCTCTATGGCTCCAGGGCAAGCTGCTCACCCAGATACCAGGGCAAGAGAAAATGGCTGATAAAAGCAGACAGTAGACTTTGAAATTTGCCAGATCTTTAGAACAATTTGGAGGCTACTTCCTGGAACAGAGCCTATTCTCTTAATCAGTCAGGCTCAAAGACTTAACCCCATTTCTGTTTATCTCCTTGATCATTTTTCTTTCTTGTTCAGGACTGTGTGGCATGTTGTGTTGTAGGGTGGCCAGAGACACTTTCAATCATTCTGTCAGGAGTTCTGCCTTTAATTTTGGTTTAGTTTCTTACTACACCAGTTTTGCCAGTTTTATTCATAGAGCATTGTCATTTTTGCTTTCATGTTTATTGGTAGTAGTTAATTATTGTGTTTAAGTTCTGTATAACCCTGGGTAGAATTAATCCTCCTAATATTTATTGAGCAGTTATAAGCGGCTGGCATCTGTTTTTTTTACAGGGAAATATGAAATATCAAAAGACTCTTTTGACAGAAAATGAGAGTCTTAACTACTCAATATTTCATAGGCTTTGTTCACAGCCTTTAATTTTCTGCCTTCATATTGTTTATATGAGCAATGTACTCAGCAGTAACTTTGATCATTACATGCTCTACTCCTCAATAGCGGATGGAAGTGGAGAATAAGTTAAGATATTCCCCTGCGATGAGTCAAGTTTTTTGGACCCAAGAGAATGTGAAATAGCTTTGAAAAATCTGTTACCACCTTTACCTCCAATTTTTTAACATCATGCCAGAGATTTTGATTTACCTCTCTATGGTGTATAGCAGGTGTGTCTTTTTCTTTCATTTTGAGCACTGTGGCATGCTAGAATGGATACAAATTAATATATACCTCGTTAGTGATTAGAATGTTTGGTATTTTAAAAACTAACAAATAAAGACAAGCAAAATATGACCATGTATTGTTGCTAGCATGAGGAAAGCATTGTCCTGCTTGACTGGATCATCCAGTGGGTAAATTTTCAACTAGAATGATGGGTAAGAAAATCTACTGGAGTCCTGGAGCAATGCTGCATTAGGAACTCTATGAAGCCAGATAGAGCTGCCAAGTGGCTGTGGAGAAGCATATCGAAGCTGTAGAAAAGCATTTATTGAAAGTTTGTAGGTCCTAGTGGTACAGGGCCTCCTGTTTTTGCTGAAAATCACCACTGTGTTTAGCAAGGCATTTATGAGGACCCAGCTTTTGAATTTCCACGTTTACTCCCTTGGGCCTATTGTCTCACTCTGTATAAGAGTATGTGTGTTTGTGTGTGTGTCATGTGTCCAAAATTGTGCCTATGTACAAATAGCTAAAATTAACTAAGAATTTCCTCACAAAGATCAATGTGCAGAAATTAAAATGCAAGCTTATATGACACCCCCCAAATTTAGGACTAGTTAAAGGCTAAGAGATAAAACACTCAGGAAATACTGGTCTTTAGATTTCTAAGCGTCTTCCAAATGTCTCACGTTACATGGTAAAATCACAATATTCTCATTTACCTTAAGATGTTACCATAAACGGTATTTCTCAAACTTTTCTACTGAAGTGGTCTTAGAGCATTCTCAACGACAGAGAAAAGAGAGCACGGACTGGGGAGGGTAGCGGTGGTTGTAGTCGGAAACCAGCTGCTGCAGAAGAGAAACAATGTTATTGGAAACTAATATTTTATCTTTATAATTAATGTGAGTTTTCCATTCTATTTAACAATGTATTCATGGTTGTTGTATCTTAAGTGTTTTTTTACCAAAAGTATTTGAATATTGGAAGAAACCCCATATTTTGATGTTTTAATGATTATCAGATGACTTATCCAGAAAAAAAACCCCAAACAGCTGTGTAGGCATATTTGTATCCCATTTTGGGAAGAACCACCTTTATTTATTTTTGGTTTCTGAAAGGAAGTCATGGGGAAAATTTTAAAAAAGGAAAGGTTAATGGGGAATTCTATTAAAGATCATTGTGGTGATTGTCTTGTGAACAGAATGGATGAGAGCTATTAACTTAGGCTTCAGAATGCACTCCAGCAGAGATGGTTTTGTCCCGGTCTGCAAGATTTGATTATAGAAGATTTGTTTCCCTCCTACTTCAAAACTTTCTGTTGCCTAGCAAAATAAATCAGTTAGCCTCCTTCTTCTAATCAAAATAAAGTCAGTGCAGTTTTTTGACGTTGAGAACGTTTCTAGTAACGTTGGGAAGACAGAGCAGTGAAGAGCTGTTCTAGCTTTTGATGGAGAGAGCAGGGAGAGGGAACATTCGGACTCCGAGCCATAGCTGTGAGGTTTGTCTAATGCACCTGCATCTCCTTCTTGCTCGGCAGGTGCCTTACAATGAATTCAAGCCCTTCATCTCTTCCTGGACAGGGGCTTGGTAGGAACTCATCTGCAGAGGCTGCCCAGCTGTGCAACCCTGCTGTCTTGCGATTTTGGATGGGAGAATTGGCATAGGGTTGGGAGCGTAAAGATGGTTAGTGTCACCTTCTTTGTCCATAAGCTCAACAATTTTGTCTCTTTTCCCTTTCTATAAATGTCTATTGCCAAGAAAGCTAGATCTCATTGGCTCAGGTGCAAGGGTTAGGAAAGTTCCCTGTTTTGAATTCCTTTAAATAGCCTGAGACCAACTGAAACAGACAAACAAAAAAAATCTAATGTTGATTGGGCCTCCTGTGTATAAGGCTTTCTGGTGCCACTTTCAGAGTCCCACACAAACTAATACCAAGTAGATATTTTTGAGCTATGACCTTCTCTAGAGCGCATGACGACCTGAAGCCAGCTTACTAACCAGGCTGATTGTGTTCATTCGCTTAGGGACATCAGACACGTGGTAAATTTTGATGAATATACTCAATGCCCCAAATGAGTCAAAGCCGGTAGCTGCTTTTAACATTGTTTTGCAAGTTGAAAACCATTTTGAATATATTTTCTTAACATGAGTGGAGATAATATAAATTTCCTCAGAGTGCTAGTTATAAAGATTAATTCCACAGGATAAGTATGCAATACTATGGAAGCAAAGGTGACATTGTAGTCAAAATGCCTCTTTAAAAAGGAAAAAGAGTGAAAACAATCTGGTGTCTTCTTGCTTGGACACCGTGTGTGTGCTTCTGACTCCTGGGTAATTGTGTCATCTTTGTTTTATGTTTCAGAGTCTAATGTTGTAGATGAACACAATGAAAATTCAATGTCCGTTGAATAAAAATAAGGATTGCCGATTTCAGCATAATTATTAGGAATAACAGAAACTCTTCAGACTCAGAACCTGATTAAGTAATTTACCTGTCTATTCTGTTCCTCAAGATCAGCTACAGAGCTACCTGTACTCAATAACAAGCATAAAGGAGCTCTGTAACTTTAGTATTGATTCAGTGATTGTTAACATAGAAGCTGTTAAAACTGTGGCCAAGAATAATTACAGGGTTTTTTTTTGGTACATTTTATTGATTGTGCTATTACAGTTGTCTCATTTTTCCCTCCCTTTTATCCCCTCCACCCAGCACTCCATCCCATCATCCCCATGTCAACATTTTCCCGCCACCACTTTCCCCGGCCACCCCCCCAATCCTTCCCCCGTTTGACTTTGTCGATGGGTCTTTTATGCAATTATGTTTTATACCAGGTTCTCAGAGGAGTCAAATATCTAACGTAAATGAGAAGGAGGCCTGGACATTTCAGGGTTTGTTGGAATAAGGACCAGAAAAGAGAAGAACTGGTGGGGCAGTTAAGAATAAGAGTGGGGTCTTGTTGTTGTTTTCAGGTGAGAGAAATAGCAGTGATTCTCTATGCTGATGGGAATTAACTAGTAGAGAGAGAAATATTGTAACATAAGGATGGGAAACTTGCTGGAGTTTTGGCATCCTTGAGTAGGTGGAAGGGCAGTAAAGGCTGGTCTGGTTTTAGAGAGGAGCACGGTGACAAGCAGGAAAGGGGAGCATGGGGGTCCCATTTGGTAGGTTGATGCATGTGGTGTGTGAGACCATAAAAGCTCCCGTGATCGTTTGCAGGTTCTGAGGAAAGTTCGGTCATCTGCTGAGAGTAAAGATAAGAGGTTTTGGAGGTGTGAACCAGAGGAGGAAGGGAAGAGTCAATTAAGAAACAGGAAGCAATAGTCTAGGGAAATGTATGAATTCTGGCTGCAGTAAGATCTTACTTCAGGTTCATGAGAACTGACATCAAGTCTGTGTTTTGCTTTAATCACATTAGACACATGACGAGAGAACAGTTGCATTTAATACAATGTGGTTTATCAAGCTAATATTTTGAAATGAAAAGGGGGTTAAGGAGGTGGGAGTGAGCTGGGAGCGACAGGACTGAGCGGGGATAACCTGGGAGTCAGCAAAGAGGGGGAGTGCATGGAATGATCCTGGTGACGATTCAAGGCTGGCATTTAGGAAACAGAATAGGTCGCGAGTAGTGATGAGTAAACACTAGGTCAAATGGTTCGGCAAAAGAACAAAACGATATGACACCCTTGAGAGGCCAATAAAAGATGAAATGTCTCCGAGGCCATCTTTGTGACCTCATGTGAATAACAATATAGTACTGAGCCTCCATGTCGTTCTGTGCAAAAATCTATGTATATTTTTTCCTAAATCAAGCATGTTTAGCTTGCTGTTCAATTTTCTGGTTAGCGACTAAGACTATGAATTCTGCAGTGTGTTTTGCTCCCCAGCTCTGCTACTTACTAGTTGTATAAACTTGAGCAACTTATTTAAAGTCATTGTGCCTCAGTTTCTTTCTCTGAGAAGTGGATTTAGCAATGGAATGTGTACTTTGTAGGCTTGTCATAAGGAATAAAATGAATAAATATGTGTAAAACTTTCAGATCAGTGCCTAGCACCTAATAACCATTATATAAACAGAAATGGAAAATGCAAACTGAGCTTGGAATATTTGAGGCCCCATAAAGTGTGGGAGCATGTAGAACATTTTGGAGGCATGCTAAAAAGACATAAGGGCAACATGTAGCATTCCCAGCAGGCAAACCTGAGACAATTTAACTAATAAAATAAATAGATGGTAATGGATGATAACAGAAGAAACTTAATATCCATGAATCCAAACTGATATAAAGAAATAAGTGATTAAATAAATAAGGGAATAGCAGAGAGGGGAAATGTTTTCCTTATAATAGTAGAATTCTAATTAATAAATATACAAGGAGTGACAAAAAGAGAGTTTACATTAGGCAAATACCATGATAATAAAAACAACTGTTGCAGGAAAAAAATCATCAATGGATACTAAAACTAGTGGAAAAGTTGTAGGGAGAAAAAAGAGATTTGAATAGTTTCTAAGTATCTACTTGTGAGGTGATTATTAATTACAAAGGGAACAATGACCATTGTACTTTTGAAAAACTGGCCTGAGACCACCAAGTGATTCAAGTTAACATCACGATGATGACAGACTGACATGTACCTTCTGATATGATGCACTGAGAAGGGCACTGCCTCACTCCTGTGGCACTCTTGACAAAATCATGTAATCTCAGCCTAGTCACGGGGAAACACAGACAAACACTAACAGAGGGAGCTTCTACAAAATAGCTGGTCTGTATTCTTCAAAAGCGTTAAGGCCATAAAAAGCCAAAAGCAAACAAAATCTTAAAAATACTGAAGAACTGCCACAGGTTAGAGAAGTAGACATGACAGTGAAAACTGCAGCACTGTATCCTGGGTTGTAGTTTGGACCAGAAAAAGGTTCTTATAGGGAAAAGCGGAACATTCTAATAAGGTCTGTAGATTACTTAATAATATTGTGTCAATGTTAATTTCCTAGTTTTAATAATTGTGCTATGGTTATATAAGATGTTAACATTAGGGGGAACTGAATGAAAGGAATACAGAAATTCTCTGTATGATTTTTGCTACTTTTAAAAAGTTTAATATTATTTCAATATTAAAAGTTAGAAGACTAAAAAACTTATCTCTGCCATGAAAAGGAGGAGAAACAATGAACAACCTAGCCTCAATGAGCCCATCTAATGCCAATACTGTGGCGTTTAAATACTACTATCTACTGTTAAAAGTTACCAATGCTCCTTGGTAAAACCCCTGATTTCAGATTTCTGTCAGAATGTGTAGGGCGTGATTGGGTCAGAAAGACTTAGGCACTGATTTGAAAACTCAATGGGCAAAGATGGAGAAATTTGGACTTCAGTAAAGATAATAGCTGCAAGGGATTAGAACATAAATTATATTTAAAACCATGATTTCATAGTAATACAAGGGGAAAAATACCTAACTGTTCACCTTTGGAGCATGCTAGGAAACTTACTCCTAATTTTGAAAACTTATAAATAAGAGGAAAAAACCAAGCATATTCCTGCCTTTCCTAGACAACTGAATTGCAGAATAATCAATAATTGATAAGGGAAAGTTTCTTATTATAGAAGTACCACAGCTAATAAATGAGGAGAAATGATGAGATTTTAATATTGTGATATTGTGATTTATAACAAGAACTATATATTTGGTTTTCATCCCATTTCTGGTACAGAGCTCCTAGAACTTTGGAATTTCCCAAGTCATGGGAGAAAAAAATAATGTCTTTTGTCATGTTAATGAGGTGATTTTGGGAAAGTATCTAAGTATTGTGGTTGGTTGCTAGAGGAGCCAATCATAAGATCACAGTGTTGAAACTTCGGGTCCCACCCCACGCAGACCTCTCGGAAAAGGGAAAGGAGGTGAAAGTTGAATCAATCACCAATGGCCAATGATTTACTCAGTCATGCCTATGGAAGAAAGCCTCCGTGAGAACCCAAAAAGATGGTTCAGAGAACTTCCAGGTTAGTGAACATGTGGAGACAATGGGAGAGTTGTGCACCTGGAGAGGACATGGGAACTCCACACCCCTTTCACATCCCTTCTACATACCTTGCCTTGCAAATCTCTTCAATCTGGATGTTAGGCTGTATTCTTTATTGTATCCTTTTATAATAAATTGGTAAATATAAATAAGCTATTTTCCTTGGTTCTGTGAGCAAATTAATCAAACACGAGAGGGGGTCATGGGAACCTCTTATCTATATAGCCATTCAG
This sequence comes from Mormoops blainvillei, assembly GCA_004026545.1. Taxonomy (NCBI): domain Eukaryota; kingdom Metazoa; phylum Chordata; class Mammalia; order Chiroptera; family Mormoopidae; genus Mormoops; species Mormoops blainvillei. The sequence continues at coordinate 89,343 of PVJD01004642.1, forward strand.
TAGTACAGGTGACAACTTGGACTTGAGATTGGCATTGTGAGTTGGAAGGGGTCGTTGGAACATCCAAGCTGAAGCTGGGCATTCAAAAGCACAGTTAATAATTTGGTTGTTTGAATGGTGTCTAAAGTTGAAGGGGGCAGTATTGTGGGAGTGAGATCTTAACCCATAGAATTTGATACAACCTCCAGGTAGACAGTATAAGAATTGAATTGAATTGTACCACAGCTGGCACACAGAGAACTCTTTATTGTTGACTGGAACATAAATTTAAATAAATGGATTTTAATGGACCTAAGCATGATTATCAAGGGCTGCTAACATCACAAAAAGGGAGGCAACCAATCATTGTGTTTCTTTAGATAACCAATCATTGGTTCAGCACCTCCTATGAACTAATCTTGTTAAAAGTTTTGTTCCTGAATCTGATGAAACCTCTAGATTTAGCTGTCATTTTAAAGGAAAGAAATCTGTTTAAATGATTACATGGGGAGGCAAAAAAAAAAAGAGTTGTGAGATATGCTACCACTACAAACCGCATTTCTTCAACAAAAATGCATGAGAAAAAAGGTTTAGAGGAACTTCTACATGAAAACATCTTAAGAGACATATCAACTTACTGTAATATATAGACTTCCTTTGGATTCCAATTCAAACATATTTAAAAAAACTATAGGATTTGTGTTAGTAAACACTAACTGGGTATTTGATGATATTAAGAAATTATTAATTTTTATGTGTCATAATACAAAGTGGTTAAGTTGAAAAACTTACACCTTTTAGCAATGCACACTGAAATATTTAAAGGTAAAATAATATATTGTCTGCAGTTTACTTTAAAATAATAGAAAATAGGGTGTGAGGGTGGGAGTATAGATGAAAAAAAGGCCTGCTGTTCATTCATAATTGCTGGAGCTCGATGATGTGTGCATGAAATTAATCATATCATTCTCTTTATTTTTGAGTTTGCCTGAAATTTTTGAAACTAAAATTTAAAAAAATATTAATCAGATTTTTGAAAGAGATATGATGAACTTATGACATGACAACAGCCTTAGAGACCATATGCCAATAATTCCCATATTCTTCTTCCCCAAATTCTGGCACATAGCAAGTGAATCAGAAGCTGGAGATGGAGAGTCTATTTACTTTGCACATTCAACAAAGTCATAAATTTGTTTTCAAATATTTTGCAATAAGAAAAAGCAAGATGTGTTATTCTAACACTTTGCCCCCACAAACCACATTTTTTTTTTATGACTTTTGGTTTGTTTCCACTGGATTCATCAAAATGTTTATGGGACTCATCAAAACACTTGTGGGTAAAATCTATTTGATAAAAAAACATTTCTTACTTCTTTTCTTAAAAATTAGTCAAAACCTTCTCCTACTCTCCCTTATGAATAAGAAGTGAAATTAAAAACTTGATATGAAGACTCTGACTTTGGATTTCTTTTTTTAAATTAATTTTTAATATATTTTTTCCACTACCATTTAGTCCTCTTAGAACACCCTTCCCCCAGCAGTCACTAGTGTTGTCCATGAGTCCCTTTTCCTTTTTGCTCAAACCCTCTACCCCCAACCTACCTGCCCCCCCACTAGTTGTCATCTGTTCTTCATCTATGAGTCTGTCTTTGTTTTGTTTGTTAGTTCAGCTTGCTCATTAGATTCCACATGTGAATAAAATCATACAGTATTTGTCTTTCTCTGACTGGCTTATTTCACTTAGCATAATGTTCTCCAGGTCCATCCACACTGTTGTGAAGGGTAAAATTTTCTTTTTTCCTGGTCTAGTAGAATTCCATCGTGTAAATGTCCCATAGTTGTTTTATCCACTCATATACTGATGGACACTTGGGCTGCTTCCATATCTTGGTGGTTGTAAACAACACTGCAATGAACATAGGGGTACTTATGATCTTCTGAATTAGTGTTTTGGGTTCTTTCAGGTATATTCCCAGAAGTGGGATCGCTGGGTCAAAAGACCGATCCATTTTTAATTTTTTGAGGAATCTCCATACAACTTTCCACAGTGGCTATACCAGTCTGTATTCCCACCAACAGGGCAAAAGTGTTTCCTTTTTCCACATCCTCACCAGCACTTGTTGTTTGTTGATTTATTGATGATAGTCATTCTGACAGGTGTGAGATGATAATCTCATTGTGGTTTTAATTTGCATTTCTCTGATGATTAGTGATGTTGAGTATCTTTTCATATGTCTCTTGACCATCTGTATGTCCTCCTTGGAGAAGTGTCTATTCAGGTTCTTTGTCCATTTTTTAATTGTTTTATGTGTATGTGTGTGTGGGGGTTGGTTTTGAGTTTTGTAAGTACTTTATAAATTTTGGGTATTAACCCCCTTATCAGATGTATCAGAGAATATGTTCTCCTATTCTGTGGGTTAACTTTTTATTTTGTTAATGATTTCCTTTGCTGTGCAAAAACTTTTTAGTTTGATGTAGTCCCACTTGTTTGTTTTTTCTTTTTTTCTCCTTGCCTGGAGAAATATATCCAATAAAAAATTTCTACAAACAGTGGGTGACATTTCGCTGCGTATATTTTCTTCTATGATTTTTAGTTTCAGGTCTAACATTTAAGTCTTTGATCCATTTGAATTTATTCTCGTGTATGGTGTAAGAAAGTGATCTAGTTTCATTTTTTTGCATGTATCTGTCCAATTTTCCCAACACCATTTATCAAATAAACTATCTTTAGCCTATTGTATGTGCTTGCTTCTTCTGTCGAATTTTAATTGACTATAAAGATGTGGGTTTATTTCTGGTCTCTCTGTTCTGTTCCATTGATATATGTGTCTGTTTTCATATCAGTACCAGGCTGTTTTTATTACTATGGCCTTGTAATATAGTTTGACATTTGGTAGAGCGATTCCTCCAACTTCGTTCTTCTTTCTCAGGATTACTATTGCTATGAGGGGAATTTGGTGGTTCCATATAAATTTTTGAAATATTTGTTCTAGTTCTATAAAATACATCATTGGAATATTGATAGGAATTGCAATGAATCTATAGATTGCTTTGGGTAATATGGACATTTTAATGGTGTTAATTCTTCCTATCCATGAATATGTTGTGTGCTTCCAACTATGTGTATCTTCTTCAATTTCTTTCTTTAGTGTCTTATAATTTTCTGAGTACAGGTTTTTTACATCCTTGCTTCAATTTCTTCCTAGGTATTTTATTCTTTGTGAAGCAACTGTGAATGAGATTATTTTCTTAATTTCCCTTTCAGTTAGTTCATTATTGGCATATAAAAATGCAACTGATTTCTGAACACTAATTTGGTATTCTGCTACTTTGCTGAATTCACTAATCAGTTACAGTAGTTTTTTGGTGGAATCTTTAGGGTTCTCTATGTACATTATCATGTCATCTACAAATAAAGATAGTTTTACTTCTTCCTTTCCAATTTGGATGCCTTTTATTTCTTCTTCTCTGATTGCTGTAGCTAGGAGTTCTAGTACTGTGTTGAATAAGAGAGATAAAAATGGACATCCCTGTCTTGTTCCCGATCTTAAGGGGAATGCTTGTAGTTTTTGCCCATTGACTATGATGCTGGCAGCGTGTTCGTCACATACAGCCTTTATTATGTTTAGGTGTGTTCCCTCTATTCCCACCTTGCTGACAATTTTTATTATAAATGGGTACTGAATTTTATCAAAAGTTTTTCCTGCATCTATTGATATGATCATGTGGTTTTTATCCATCATTTTGTTTATGTGGTGAATCACATTTATTGATTTGCAAATGTTGAACCATCATTGCATTCCTGGAATAAATCCCACTTGATCCTGGTGTATGATCTTTTTGAGGCATTGCTGTATTTGGTTTGCTAATATTTTGTTGAGGATTTTAGCATCTATGTTAATCAGTGATATTGGTCTATAATTTTCTTTCTTTGTAGTGTCTTTATCTGATTTTGGAATTAGGATAATGCTGGTTTCATAAAATGAGTTTGGGAGCCTTCCCTTCTCTTGAATTTTAAGAAATAGTTTGAGAAGGAGAGGTGTTAGTTCTTCTCAGAATGTTTGGTAAAATTTACGTGTGAAGCCATCTGGTCCAGGGATTTTGTTCGTTGGGAATGTTTTGATTACCACTTCAGTTTCATTAGGTATAATCTGTCTATTCAGCTTCTCTGATTCTACTTAATATATTTTTGGAAGGTTGTATGTTTCTAGGAATTTATCCATTTTGTCCAGGTTGTCTGGTTTGTTGGCATATAATTATTCATAATATTTTGTTACAATCCTTTGTATTTCTTTGGTATCAGTTGTTATTTCTCCTCTTTCATTTCTGATTTTATTTATGTGGGCCTTTTCTTTTTTTTCTTGATGAGTCTGATTAAAGGTTTGTCAATCTTGTTTATCTTTTCAAAGAACCAGGTCTTGGATTCATTGATTTTTTGTATCATTTTTTTAGACTCTATTTCATTTATTTGTGCTTGATCTTAATTATTTTCTTCCTTCTACTTTCTTTGGGCTTTGTTTTTGTTCTTTTTAAAGTTCCTTTAAGTGTGAAGTTAGATTTTTTTTGAGCTTTTTTTTTTGTTTTTTGAGATAGACCTGTTATGCTATGAATTTCCCTCTTAGGATTGCTTTCCCAGTGTTCCACAGATTTTGGATTGTTGTGTCCTCATTTACATTTTTTTCAAGGTATCTTTTCATTTCTTCCTTGATCTCATTGTTGACCCATTCATTGTTTAATAACATGTTGTTTAGCTTCCGTGTCTTTGCATGTTTTTCAGTGTTCTTCTTGTGATTGATTTCTAGTTTCATAGCATTGTGGTCAGAGAAGATGCTTGATATGATTGCAATCATAAATTTATTGAGACTTATCTTGTGTCCTAGCATGTGATCTATCCTAGAAAATGTTCCATGTGCACTTGAAAAGTGTGTATATTCTGCTGCTTTGGGGTGAAATTCTCTGAAGATATCAATTAAATTAATTTGATCTACTGTGTGATTTAAGGCCACTGTCTCCTTGTTGATTTTCTGCCTGGAAGATCTATCCATTGAAGTCAATGTGGTGTTAAAATCTACAACTATGACTATATTTCTGTCAATCCCTCATTTTACGTCCATCAAGATTTGCCTTAGACAATTTACGTGCTCCTCCTATGTTGGGTGTGAAAATGTTTACTAGGTCTCTATCCTATTGTTGGATTTTTCCCTTTATCATTATGTAGTGTCCTTTTTTGTCTCTTACTATAGCCTTGATTTTAAAGTCTATTTTGTGCCCTGGCTGATATAGCTCAGTGGACTGAGCATTGGCCTGTGAACCAATGGGGCACCGGTTCAATTCCCCAGTCAGGGTTCTTGCCTGGGTTGTGGGCCAGGTCCCCAGTAGGGGGTGCGTGAGAAGCAACCACACATTGATGTTTCTCTTCCTCTCTTTCTCCCTCTCCTCCCCTCTGTCTAAGAATAAAATAAATAAAATAATAAAAAAAGAAGTCTATTTTGTCAGATATAAGTACTGCTACCCTGGTTTTTTTCCTTGTCATTTGCATGAAATATCTTTTTCCTACCATTTACTTTTAGTCTGTGTGTATCTTTTGATCTGAGGTGAGTCTCTTGGAAGCAGCATGTATATAGGTTTTGTTTTCTTATCCATTCAGCTACCCCATGACTTTTGGCTGGAACATGTAAGCCATTTACATTTAAGGTGATTATTGATAGGTCCGTATGTAGTACCATTTTATTGTTAAGCTGCTTTCCTCTGGGTTCCCCGCCCCCCTTCCCTTTTTCTTCTTCTTAAAGTGAGCCCTTTAATATTTGTTTCAGTACTGGTTTGGTGTTAACAAATTCTTTTAGCTTTTTCTTGTCTGGGAAGCTCCTTATTTCCCCTTCAATTTTAAATGATAGCCTTGCCAGGCAAAGATTGTAGGTCCTTTCTTTTCATCACCTTGAATATTTCACTCCACTCCCTTCTGGTCTGAAATGTTTCTGATGAGTAATCAGATGACAGTATAATTGGTACTCCCTAGTAGGTGACTGCCTGCTTTTCCCTTGTAGCTTTTAGGATTCTTTCCTTATCTTTAAGCCTTGTCATTTTAAATAAGATGCATCTCAGTGTAGGCCTCTTTGGGTCCAGCTTGTTTGGGACTCTCCGAGCTTCCTGTGCTTGATGTAACTTTTTCCTTCACCAGATTAGGGAAGTTTTTGGTCATTATTTCTTCCAGTAGGTTCTCAATCCCTTGCTCACTCTCTTCTCCTTCTGGTATTCCCATGATGCAGATGTTGTTTCACTTCACGTTGTCCAAGATGTTTCTTAAGCTCTTCTCATTTTTTAAAATTCTCCTCTTTTGGCTGCTCTGCCTGGGTGTTTTTTTCTACCTTGTTTTCCAAAACACTGATACAAAGCCTTGGTTTATCTAGCCTACTGTTTGTTCCTTCCGGTGTGTTATTTATCTAAGATATTGCATTCTTTATTTCTGACTGATCCTCTTTTAGGGTTTCTACATCTTTTTTCATGCTGTTCAGTATCCTTATAATCCTTACTCTACACTCTCTGATCAGTTACTTACCTCCATTTCATCTATTTCTTGTGAAAAATTCTCTTGTTCTTTCATTTGGGGTCTTTTTCTTTGTATTCTCATTTTGGCTGCTTCTTTTCACAGAGTCCAACAGAAGTAATGCCTGTTTGAGTGTGGTTGGCAGTGTAATAATATGACTATAATAATTTACAGTTTTAATTTGAACATTTCACCTAAAATGTCATATGGTGTGTATGAGTGTGATATCGTTATTTTACAGAATTACATGCTTGTGATTTTGAAATAAGATTTTGTAATAAATAAAGGGGTGTTACTTGTGCCAGACTCTGTATTTTCCACCTTAGGTGTTAAACTTATCAGCTGTCAGCTGATCAATGTTACTCTAATCAATCTGTAATCAGCAGTTGGGCCTATGCACCACAGGTGGGGCAGAGTAATTCCTGCAGGTGGGGCTATTGCTTCCCCTCAGGCTGATTTTATACAGAGAGGAGCGCTCTGCCTGAGAGATGACTCGTGTAGTATGGGGAATAACTCAGCACACAGATCCTGTGGCTGTTCCCTCTGTTTTCTCCCCAGAGCCACCAACCCCAGACTCTCCTCAACAGTCTCTAGTTCACTCTGCCCTCCCTTTGCTGGCACCCAGGGTAAGTGGCTACAAATGAAGTTTTGTGCTTTGGCCCTTTAAGAGGCCCTCGGCATCTCCAGCCATCTCTCCCTGGCTGACAGAACCCCTGCTGCTTTTCACAGCTGGATATTTTCTGGGTTCCTTTCTCGCTCTGGTGCTGTAGGCTTGGGAGCCCAGCTTTGGGTTTAGACCCCATACTTTTCAGGGGGAACCCTCTGACCCCTGAAATATCCTCTGGCACTTTAGCTGCAGCCTATGGGAGCCCAGCCAGCCCTGTCATATCTCCTCTGCACTCCCTACCAGTCATGTTGTAGCGAAGTGTTTTCTTCTGTCTGTCTGTGGTTATAAGGCTTCTCTCCAGCTAATGTTTAGTTGGTTATTCCAGATGATTTCTCTACAATTTAGTTGTAATTCCAGGTTAGTCCTGGGAGGAGTTTAGCATGGCTTCCACTTACTCCTCTGCCATCTTGGGTCTCTCTAGATTTCTTAATAAGACTTATAGAAATAAGAGAGCTGAGTCCAGCTAACTTTATTCTCTTAGTTTTAATATGAAATGACAATTTTTTGAATGTCAGAAAATGTGTGTTCTTTTCTATGTACTTAGGGTACAGGTTCAACTGAATTATCAGATCTGGCTGCTGATTTATGGAGCTGTGAATTTTCAACTACATTTTTAAAAAATCAAAGCAATGCATTAAGATGGCTGAAATTCGAATAGTGCAAACAAGCTTTTCATCAAAAGCAACATACTCTTGTCTTACCCATTCTCCCTATTATTTCTGCTTCATAGGGTAAAACAGTGCTTTTAGTTATCTGCTGGGACATATGGAAGGATAACTCTTAGGCATAATCTTATATTATTTATCCCAAAACATGCTCATTCATTTTTATTTTGATTAACTTGATATTATCTATTGACTATTATAATAGATGAAGGCTTAACCCCCCATGTACCTCCCCAATTTGTTGTCCCCCTTCCTCTTAAATAGTTATACAGTATTATTTAAGTTTCTGTTTATTCCATTAACCATAGGCAGTGCCTCTTGACTCCTTGTTTTATATTCTGTGATCTATTCATATTATTACATCTGACCTTCTTTCCACTTTATATCCTTCCTACTTCTTTCAGGATCTATCCAGTTCTAGCTTTGCTTGTATATAATCAAACTTTTCAATATCAATATTTTGTACTATAACTATTTTCTGTGAGTTGAATATAGAAGAACATCAACTCTCTCTAGTAATGTGATTCCCACTATTTTATTGAGACCTACAGAGTTTTGATCCTATTATCTTTTCACCTTCATTTACCCCTCATGGCCACAAATCCTAATTTAGCTAGTTCAGATTCAGTGATAAAAGCAACTTCCCACCATATTTTTCTTCTTGCTTTTCTATGTCTTACTGATAGGGCAAAGTCTCATTCCTTGTTATATCTACATCTCACTTGCTCTTGGCAGTACTTGGATGAATGAACATGTCTGAAGGTAAATGTACAATTGAGGTGACTGGTCTCACTTTACTTTCATGATCACTCAGATAAAATATATCCTTACTATTGTCCAGTATTCATATTATGCTTTTACAGTTTATTCATACTTTTATTTTCATAGGCGCTCTTTTATATATTGCCTCATTCCCTTTCATTGTCACTCTCAGAAGATAACCTTGTTTTCAATTTCACTGGGAAATTATAAACAAGGGCAAGAGAACTTCTAAAGGCTTTGACCATCACATCTACCATCTTACCTGTATCTGTCTTGTTACTATGAGTGAACTATGTTCTTATCTAAAGCTAGGTTTTCTGCTTGTTTCCTAGTTACAACCAGCTTTTTCCTACTTCAGGACATCACTCCAACAATTAATTGTCCCCTCTCTTTCCTGCATCATGTCTTTTCTTCTAAATCATTTCATCAGCATGCACCCAATCTGTAATTTCTAACATTTTCTTAGGTGTAAGTTTTTAAACCTCCTTTCTTGACTTATGTTTTAAGCTAATTCTCCATTTACCCAAGGATAAAACTTCTGGCAATTATTGTATATAAAGCTATAATAAAAAAAAATTGAATTGTGTACATCAAAGGGGTGAATTGTATGGTGTTTGAATTATATCTCAACAAAGCTGTTCCAAAAAAAGGAGTTATATATTCTGCCTTTTTTTTTTTTTGCTTTTCTACTTCCTTTCCTCCCATTTTCTCTTGAATCTACTCCAGTCTCATTTTTGCAATACCACAGGAGAGCTCTTGTGAAGATAATCATCGATATCTTTTTGCTAAATACCATGGTCTCATGTTAGTTCTCCTCTTACTTCACACATATTCAATTTTTGATACAGTTGTTCATTCCTTTTTGAAGCATTTTTTTGGTCACTTTTCACTTCCAGGATACTTCATCCCCCTCTTCTCTCACTGGCTGATTCAGCTTACTTAGCCGATTTCTCTAATGCGGAATGTCCTGGGGCTCGATCCCATAATTTATTCTGTTCTCCAGCTATACAAATTTCCCAAATGATCTCACTAAGTTTGTTTTTCTTAAAATATTTTTTCTGGCTTTATTTTAAAATTAAGTTGAATTTTTAGCAGTTTATGGTTTTAAATTGCAATAATATGCTGTCGAAATCCAAATTTATATATTCATCCTGATTTCTCCCCTGCACTTAAGATTCATATATCCAATTACTATACCCATTTAGATATCTAACTGCTGACCATTCAAATAATCTTAAATTTACATGTTCAGAATGAAATATTATTCCTTTGCCCAAACCTGCTTCTCCTTTTTGGTCAATGGCAACAGCATCATTCCCTCGTCTCTGGTCAGAAATGTTGATGCTGTCAGGGGCTTATCTCTCAAGCTTCACAGTCAGTTAACAAACAAGTCTTGTTTATCACTGGCCATGTGTTCCCACTGCCAACAGTTTCCCAGACTGTTGTGGTCTTTCTCAGCCTACTGTTGACACAGCGGCTAAACTAATTCTTTTAAAAATAAGTCAGATCATTTTGTTCCTCTATTTCACATAGTGTGGTAGGATTATATTTTCTTTGCTATGGGCTCAGTGCTGTTGAAGTGAGAATCTTTCTAGTCTAAAATTAGAAAAATGACCTCCTACTAATAGTTCTTTTTGTTAGTCCACCCAACCAGTTTATCTCAAATTATTCCAAACAGTTAATTATTTTATCATTTTCTTCAATTTCTTTTAAAAGTAGGCATTTCTCTTTCTACTCCTGTCTAGATTGGAAGCTCTTTTGGATCTGAATGGGTATAACCTGGAACTTCATTGACTTCTTTTCTTGGTTTTACATTTACTGGATCCAAAAATTCTTTGCCTTGTTTTCTTTGCAGGATATGTAGGAATATATCTTAAAAAATTTCCCAAGGAGAATGAGGTATCTTTATTCTGATTTAAGTCTTGAGTGTTGGTCTGAATATAGAATTCTAGGTTGAAAATAATTTTTCTTCTTTGTAAGACTCACCGTACTGCCTTTCAGCACCCGCTTTTGCTGATGAAACATGTGATGACTTATGATTTTGAAGTTTTATTCTCCCAATTATTCCTAGCCCCCTGGAATGTGTTAGGATCTCTTCTTTGCTCCTCTGGGATTTTATAATGATATGTCCCATTTTGAAAGCTCTTCATTTGTTTGTGTAGACCAAAGGTTCTAATATATATCATATTTCTTCAGCTTGAAGAATTTTCTTGAATATTTCTTGTATAGTATTATAAGTAATTGAGTCTCTCAGTTTTTGTTTGTCTGAGAAAGCTTTTATTCCTCTTTTATTTTTGAAGAATGTTTTTCTTGGGCATAGAATTTTTTTTTCATTTAGCATTTTGAAGAAGTCACACTGTTCTTTCTTGCATGCATGATTTATGATGAGAAATCTGTATTTCTTATCATTGTTGCTTTCTATATATGTATTTTTTCTGAATCCCTCAAGGTTTCCTCTTTTTGATCTTCTAAAATTTTCAGTTTGATATATCTAAGTGTGTTTTATTTTTGGTATTTATTCAGCTTGTTTTGGCATCTATGGTAAATTTAGAATATTCCCTACCATTATTTCTTAAAGTATTACTTTTGCTATTCTTTCACTCATCTCCTTCTGGGATTCTAATTATGTATATGTTAGATCATTCAGCATTTCCCCACAGTTTTTGGATTCTCTGCTCTATTTTTTTTTTTTTGTGTGTGTGTGTGTTTGTTTTGTCTCTTTGTGTTTCTATTTTCATTTCTTCAAGTTCATAGGATCTTTCCTAGTTGTGTTGCCTCTACTAATCAGGCTTTATCACTGTTACTGTGTTTTAAGTTTCTAGAATTTTCATTGTATTTTTTCTTATAGTTTCTATCTCTCCAGTGAAATGACAATCTGATCTTGCATGTCATCTACCTTTTTTCATTAGATACTTTACATATTACTGTACGTTATTTTACTTTTCTTATATTTTCAACACTTGTGTCATACCTGTGTCTGATTCTGATGATTGTTTTTCTGGTTTTGTGTGTGTGTGTGTGTGTGTGTGCTTTGTGATTTTGTTGTTGTTGTTGTTGTTGAAAGCTGGACATGTATTGAGTTAATTCTTAGTGATGACTATAAATTTGGGCATGACTTTATTTCTGGTAGGCCTTTAGTTTGGGAGTTTGTGTTTATCTTGTATAGAGTGAGTTGAGATTGAAGTTTGTTTTTGTTATAGTTACATTATATGAACAACAGCCTTCAAATAACTCAGTGATACCTTGTGCTTAGCATGTAGGCTACTTTGCTAGATAATTTACAAAATGTCTGTTCTTGCTTTGTGTCTTCCCTTTGCTCTACTCCCCTGAATTTGTCTTATGTAGCTGTACCAGCTGTTTTCCATGATTACTTTTACTGAAAGCTTGTTATTGTGTTGATGGAGAGTGGCAGAGGGTGATTCTCTAATGTTCCCCTAAAATCTCACTCTTGGGCAGGCACCGTGACTCTGGATATCCAGGTGGACTTCACAAGTATTGTTGTCTCTCTTCTAGATGCAGTACCAGTCCTAGTACCACGTATTATTGTCTCCTTCCTACGGGTGGAATACATTTTTCCATCCCGCAGCTTTAGTGTGTGCTACTATTGTCCTAAGGTTTGATTTTGGTGCTTTCCCTTCTATAGATTATGGCTTTTATTTAATAAGCAAGGGAGGAAGGATGGGTTTAGTGGACTTCCAGCTCAGGGTGCTATCCCTGCCCACCCAGTGCTGTGAGGAAAGTTTTCTTGAGATTCTCCTTAGCCTTTCTTGTGACTACCTGGTAATTTTTTTTGTGGAGAAAAAGTCTTTAAGGGGGTGAACGTCCTTTATGTCTGTAGCAACCTGGGGCTCACACTGGTACACTCTTCACTTTTATAATTTCTTTAAAAGTTTAGCTGAATATTGCTAGTTTATATGGTATCCAGTAGCAAATATCCAGTAGCAATTATCCCTAGGTTGGCAAATATTGGGGTTCTGTTTTTCTGTTGTATTCTATCCTCTCAGATTTCAGGTTTTGTTATTTACCCTAAACTCATGGATTTAGGGTAAAACTCATAGGTTCAACAAAAATTGTTAATTTTCAGTTTGTTCAGCTAGTCTCTTATTATAACATTAGGGGCAATGCTCCAAGTTCATAATGAATGTTTAAATACACGTTTTTTAAAAAAAATTATGGTAAAGTTCACTCTTTTTAGTGCACAGTTCTATGAGAATTGTAAAACATTACAATAATGTTTTGTAATGTAACCAAGGTGTAGGTTAGATAAAATTTGCTCTTTGCTCATTGTAGTCATCTTCTCTCCTACTACCAGCCCCTGGCAACCACTGACGTTTTTTCTTTCTTTCTAGTTTCCCTTTCAAAAAAGGAATCATATACATCATAAACAAATCAACAAACAAGTGCTGGCGAGGACATGGAGTAAAGGGAACCCTAGTGCGCTGTTGGTGGGAATGTGGACTGGAGCAGCCACTGTGGAAAACAGTTTGGAATTCCCTGAAAAAACTAAAAGTGAAACTGTCTTTTGATCCAGCAATTCCACTGGAATTATACCCTAATTCTTAGGGTATTATACCCTAAGAATCCCAAAACACCAATTCAAAAGAACCTATGCACCCCAATGTTCATAGCAGCACAATTTGCAATAGCTAAGAATTGGAAGCAAACTAAGTGCCCAACAGTAAACGAGTGGATCAAAAAGTTGTGGTACATTTACACAAAGGAATATTACACAGCAGAAAGAAAGAGCTACTACCCTTTGCGATGGCATGGATAGAACTGGAGAGCATTATGTGAAATAAGCCCAGTGATGAAAGACAGATGCCACATGATCTCACCTAGAAGTGGAATCTAATAAACAAAATAAACAAGAAGGTAAAACATAACCAGCAACATCGAAATAAAAAACAAACTGACAGTAGCCAGAGGGGAGGACAAATAACAGGGAAAAGGACAAAGGTCATCAAGGAACATGCATAAAGGAACCATCAACAAAGCCAAATGGGGGAAAGACTGAGGGTCGGAGTTAGGGATGGGTGGAGCTGGTGAAAGTGGTGGTGGGAAAAAATTGATAAAAAAAATAGACAGAGGGAGGCTAAGAATGGTATAGGAAATTGAGAAGCCAAAGAACTGATAGATATAACCCACAAACATGAACTAAGAGGTGTGGGCATGATGGGATGGGGTGCAGGGTGGAGGGCATAAATGAGAGAAAAGAATGGGACAACTGTAATAGCATAATCAATAAAATATACCCCCCCCAAAAAAAAGAAATCTGAATGCACATGAATAAATGAGGCATAATCCCTGAACACAGATTTTCAGGCTAATGGGAAAGAGACACGATAGAGCAGTAATATGACAGAACGGGAATTTCCATCTGAGCTGATTCTTGACAGATGTGTATAACATATATTGAACCAGAGGATCTTAATTTAAATCATTTCCTTTTGGTCGTCACTCATCAGAGACACCAGCACACTGCCCTGAGTATACTCTTAATAGCCATAAAGATAGAAAACCTGGCTGATTTTCTGAGATTTTAGAGAGGTTCTATGGTTCAATTTCCTACAATTACTTTGGTGTTTCAAGATCAAAACTGAATAAGGAATATAGATAATTAGAATAAATTAAGATGTTTATTCAAGAAAATAGAGGTTAAAATGTTTATATTCAAAATCTATAAAGCTATTAGTTTTGATAAGGGAAATAAAAAGATGGGGATGTTACAGGCCATATCTCATAAGTCACTTCAATAATAGTTGTAAATAGCATTTCTCTCAAACTTGACACAATTCAACAGCAATCTCCATGTGAATCTCCAAAGGTTTATAACATATTAATTCTCAGTTGCCAACCATGGAAATAAAGTTTTCAAATATAAGTTTGATATAAGACCAAAATGCAGTATTTTGTATATAACTGTATAGGGTGGTGCAAAAGCAGGTTTACAGTTGTTCTTATGGAAAATAATATAATAATAAATAATACAAGAATAAACTGTGTTTTGTATACTCACAACTATAAATCTACTTTTGCCCCACTCTGCATTTTTATGTAATTTAGTTATGTGGTGAATAAATATGCATTTTTTCTGTTTTTATTTTTTCTTATTAACAGCTTTATTCCTCACTCAGAGTGGTAACATCTACATAACACAGTAATGTTTCAGATGATTTGGAAAAATCTTTTTTAAAAATTTATTTTATTTTATTATTTCATTACCATTTATCACCCCTATACTTCCCTCCCTGCCCCTACCGCAATCATCAAATTGTTGTCTTTGTCCATGAGTCCTTTTTCCTTTTTGCTTGATCCCTCCACCCCATAACCCCCCCACCCCCAAGCCCCTGCCCCATAGCTGTCATCCTGCCCTCTATCTATGAGTCTGTCTCTGTTTTGCTTTTTAGTCCAGTTTGTTCTTTAGATTCTAGGATAAATCTTGGTAGTTGTTTGGCAATATTTTTCAGAACTTCTATATCCTTACTGATTTTCTGTCTACTTTTTCTATTAATTAGTGAATGGAGTATGAACTTCCAACTTAATTATAGTCTAAAAAAATTCTCTTTCTGTTTCTATCAGCTTTTGCTTTATGTATTTAGAAGTCCTATTATTAGATACATATACATTTAAGACTGTTGGGTGAAGGGACTAAGCAGTACAAATTGGTAGTTACAGAGTGGCCACAAAGATGCAGATTACAGCCTAGGGAATACAGTCAATAATATCAGGGTGCGTAAGGGTGGGGCCAGGTGGGTATTTGAAGTACATGCCTTTTTAACAACTTTGCTGTACATCTGAAACTAATACAGAATAATATTGTATATAAACTGTAGTTGAAAAAAAAGATTGTTGAGTCTTTTTGAATTACCTTCTTCATCATGTCTATTCCTGATACTATTTCTTGTTTTGAAATATATTTGATCTGGTATTAATATAGTCACTTCAGGTTTTTTTCAGTACTAGCATGGTATAGTGTTCTGCACCCTTAAAAAAACTTTGTTGTTATATTTTAAAGGGATTTCTTAAAGGTAGTATATAACTGGATCCTAAATTTTAATCCAGTCTGAATATCTGCTTTTTAATTGAGATGTAATTATTTAATATAATATGATTATATTTTTAATCTTTTAAAAATATGTAATCTTTATTATATTTTTTATTACCATTTAGTCCACTTATACCCTCTCCCCCACAGCCATCAGCACCCTGTTGTCCATGTCCATGAGTCCTTTTTCTTTTTTCCTCAATCCCTGCATCTCCTAACCACCCCCATCCTGGCCTGCTAGGTGTCATCTGCTCTGCATCTATAAGCCTGTCCCCAATTTCCTTGTTAGTTCAGATTGTCATTAGTTTCCATATATGAGTGAAATCATATAGTATTTGTCTTTCTCTGACTGGCTTATTTCACTCAGCATAATGTTCTCCAGATCCATCCCATACTGTTGCAAAGGGTAAAATTTTCTTCTTTTTTATGGCCGAGTAGAATTCCATTGTGTAATGTCTCATAGTTGTTTTAGCCACTCATCTATTGATGGACACTTGGGCTGCTTGCATTATGATTGGATTTAAATTAGAGATTTATTTGCCTCCTCTTTATATATATTCTTTGCTTTTATTACCCCCTTCTCCATTTTCCTTTCTTTTGAAATAATTCAGTATCAAGAATTCCGTTTGTCTTTACTGTCAGCTTATTAGATATATCCATTTTTTGAGGAGGTTATTGCCCTATCATTTATGACATACACCTTTAACTTACCATGGTCTTTTGTGAAATAATATTATACTGCTTCAGAGTATACTCATTGCATACTTACAATTCCTCCCTTCCATTGATTGTGTTATTTTTTCTCATTTTACTCCTATACATATACATTGCTACTAATTTTACTTTTGATGAGCCAGTTTCTATTTAAAATATGAACAGTAAGAAAAGTCTCATAGTTACCCTAATTTTTTCCACTTATGACTCTCTTCAGTCATTTGTGTAGGTCCAAATTTATATCTAGTATCAAATTCCTTTTACCTAAACAACTTCCCTTAATGTCTCATTTTGTACATCAGCTAGAAATGAATTCTATCAGATTTTTAGTTGTCTCGATGAGTTTCTATTTTACCTTCACTATAAAAGATTGAAGGATATTTTCAATAACTATAGGTCTATATCTGTATTTATGTCTGTGTCTATATATCCCTGCCAAATGTATATGTGTGTGTGTTATGTGTGCATATGTTCCCTGTGATTTTTGAATCTTTAAAAAATTTTTATTTTTATTAATTGTATTTTATTGATTATGCTATCACAGTGGTCATGATTTTCCCCCTTTACCCCCTCCACCCAGCACCTCCACTTCCTCAGATAATCCCCACACCGTTGTTCATGTCCATGGATCATACATGTAAGTTCTTTGGCTACTCCATTTCCTATGCTGTATTTTATATCACCATGGCTATTCCATTACTACCAATTTGTGCTCCTTAATCGGCTCACCCCTTCACCCATTCCCCCACACCCTCCCATCTGGCAACCATCAAAACACTGCCTGTGTCCATGATTCTGTCTCTGTTCTTCTTGTTTACTTAGTTTGTTCTTTCAGATTCAATTGCTGAAAGATGTGTATTTATTACCATTTTGTTGTTCATAGTTTTGATCTTTTTCTTAAATAAGTTCTTTTAACATTTCATATAATAATGACTTGGTGATGATGAAGTCCTTTAGTTTTTCCTTGTCTGGGAAACTCTTTATCTGTCCTTCAATTCTGAATAATAGCTTTGCTAAGTAGAACAGTCTTGGCTGTAGGTCCCTGTTTTTTATGACTTTGAATATTTCTTGCTAACCCCTTCTACCCTGCAAAGTTTCTTTTGAGAAATCAGCTGATAGTCTTATGGGAGCTCCCCTGTAGGTAACTAACTGCTTTTCTCTTGTAGTTTTTAAGATTCTCTCTTTATCTTTAACCTTTGGCATTTTAATGATGATGTGCCTTAGAGTGGACCTCTTTGCATGCATCTTTTTTGGGACTCTCTGTGCTTCCTGGACTTGCACATCTATTTCCTACACCACATTAGGGAAGTACTCAACCCACATGAAGGGCGCACTTTGAGTACCCAGCCTGGGTGAGAGGGGAGGCTGCGTCAATGGACTCCATTGGACACCTATTACATTAGGCCACACTGCTAAGACACAGAGTCAAAACAACCCTACCTAATGCATAGAAACAAACACAGGGAGGCTGGTAAAATGAGAAGCAAAGGAACATGGCTGAAATGAAAGAACAAATAAAAACATCAGAAAAAAACTAAACAAAATGGAGATAAGCAATCTATTGGATGCTGAGTTCAAAACACTGGTTACAAGGATGTTCAAAGAACTTAGTGAGACCCTCAAAAGCATAAAAAAGATCCAGTCAGAAACAAAGGATACACTAACTGAAATAAAAATTTTCTTTAATTAATTTTAGAAAATTCTCAGTCATCATCACACCAAATATTTCTTTTGCCTGCTCTTTGTCTTTGCTTGCTGGGACTCCAATTACATATGTATTAGCCCTCGGATTCCATGTTCAGTTTTTTTCACACCTTATTGTTCAGTTTTTTTCACACCATATTGACCTTTCTCCAAGTGCAGTATTTTTTTCTTAGCTATGTTCAGGCTGTTGATTAGCCTATCGAAAGGATTTTTCATCTTTCTTATAATTTTTTTATCTAGAATTTTCATTTTACTCCTAAATTCTTTATTGTTTAAGGACTTTGGCAAGTTCTTCCCTAATCCTTTAGTGTATTAATCATAAATATTTAAAAATCTCTGTCAAATAGTCAACATATTATGACAATGACTAATCTAGTGCCTGGCCCTCAATATCAAAGAAAAACATTCCATTGTTGCCTTGGTTTATACATGAGTTTCTACTTCAGGACACCAGTGAATTGAACTGCAGTACATGGCCTATGCTAGACAAGGACTGAGGGCCACTTCTGCTCCTGTGACTAAAAGCTGAATAATGCCATTAGTTAAAATATGTGTCCAATACAAAGAGAGCAGAGTAGTTCACCTTATAGTCCTGGCAACATGGATGGATGATGAAGATGAGTAGAAAACCACACGTAGTGCATGACTTTATAACTACAGTGACCACCTTTGGCCAAAAATATGAGCAGATCAATATCCTGGTATTAGAGGAGGGAAGGAACCTGTATTAGAAGGGGGGAGCTGGAAAAGATGCCTGTTTAGATGCTTACGCTTACCATAAAAGTAAATCATTTTTATATGTAATTTTACAATTCATACTATGTTAGCTTCTTAAATATCTGCATAAGTCTTATTCCTTTTAGATCACGATTAATGGCTTTTAAGTTTTAATAAAAGATTAAGATAAAAGATTGAGATAAAAGATAAAAAATTAACATAATAAAAAGTTCTAGAGCTAAAAAAAGAATAAGTGGGAAGGAAACCACATTTTAAGAGAAAGCATTTAGTTAAAATGGCAGTGTAAATGTAAATAAAAACAATAAAAAGTAGGGAAGTGAAAAGGTACCTGCATAGGTAAACTACAATATTTTAAAAATTTCATGCAGACCATTCCTTTTAAATAAAGGAATATCCTCAGGAATTTTCTTCACAGCATGAGTGAGAACATTTATCAAGGTCAGTTTTGGTCTGGTTTCTTGCTCTTTCATACTTAGGGAGTTTAATATCTTTTTGCTTACAAGTATGATATTAAGAAGTACTTCCTAACCAAAATCCATGCTTTGCACAGTTTAGTAAAAATGATGTAGTATTGTGGGTGGGCTGCATCCCTAGGAAAGAAAATAGAGTGCCAAGGACAGAGGACGGTGGCCAGGAGCTTTAGTGAAATCTTAGGAACAAGTTACTGTAAATGCAAAGTGTTCGTATGAAAGGGAGGTTGGCCATTTTTTGACCTATGCGCATAAAACTAGCCATTAAGTATAAAACAGCAAAGTAATTTGCAAATTTTCCTACAGCATAATAAATTAAGCATGGAAACACTAGGAATGCAATTTGCAGTCATTTATAATGCAGTGTTTTATGTTAATAATTCAAAATCACATGCTATTTGGAGACACTTCTAATTAATGTATTTATGAAATTGTCTACTGTGACTGTTTTGGTTCCATTTAGGTAAACATTTCAACAGAATTTGCTTGTTGTTATTTAGTGTTTGCTTGATGCCACCAGCAGCATCAAATGTAGGAATAATGGAAGATCATTGTGTGGGTGATTTTTCACTTTGTTAAAACCCCTTTCTGATTACATGCCCAAACAACTCAAGTCAATGACTGCCTCCTCCTCGAACACCAAACCCACATGCTTAAGACACTTTGTTTGAAAGTTTCAGTTAAAGGGGGACCAGTGCCTGGACCAATAATTAATTGAAGAGGAAAGTTCATAAGGTGTTAAAAAATCTTTATGTATGTATGAACCTTAATCCATAGACACTGACATTTCTTTAGAGTTGATAATCATGCCTGTTAGGGGCCATTTCCCTATATTATCATCTTTATTTGGATGTTTTTGAACATCAGGAAAAAACTAAATATTCATAAGTTGGCTTGTTGAAGTTTTACGATATTGGAATTCATCTAAACAAACTTTAATCCTCCTGAGGATATTTCAGTAAAACTAAAGAACAAAACAATCTCAAGACCAAGAGTAGTTAAAGATCAAATTCAAAATTGGCTACAGTGTTACTCTATATATTAATAAGAAGAAAAACACTATTGGTCTTATTTCTTGTTCTATATCAAATATTAATTTCTGAGTCTTAGAGATTCTGTGAGGTTTTGTATGATCCAAGTAGAGTTGGACATACACTTTTTTCCTCACCAAGAAAGAAGGCAGTTTCTATCCTTCTTGGATCATTACTGCGGCCTGTATCGGGCAGAATAACTCATACCCTCTGTGGTTCACATTCAGGTTACACATTAATGCCTCTCACTTGACAACAGTGGAGGCAGTGACTGGACAAAACCAAACTTAATCCCTATCATCTAAAATTGTCACATACGGAAAGGAGAGAGACAAGTATCTGCAAAATGGCCTGGCAGGTTTGTAAACACTATCATTTGGTCCTTGTGGTACATTCATTTTAAAAAATTATATCAATGCTATCATTTTCGTATCTAAAACCTACTTATTGATTATATAATGGAATGGGTACACTTAATAATGTGACATTGGAAAAGACTATAATATATTGATAGTAGTGAGGATATTCTAAATATCTGATAACTTTTAAAAGTATGTCATGGTTTTTGAAGGAAAACCAAATTACTTTATAAATATATATGACCAGGATTTTAACCACTGAATGTTCTTTTAAAATTATTAATTTAAGAAGTTTATTCTATTGTCAAAGTAAGAAATCATAAAAAAATTAAAATGTAAGAGCAACAGAGAAATACTTGTATGATGGGGACCCTCCTCCCAAAAAAACCCTCTGGAATTTATCTATAAAAAACTGTGTATTTATTCTTACATGTTTAAACTTAAGTTGCTTTCAGAGTATTCTTTACTTGATATACCTATCGAGACATTTTTTCCTGCTCAAAACAGTTTTTGAACGTGTCAGTTTTGATTTTGATGTGTTTTAGTGTTTCTGCTGCATTTCGTTTCATCTCTTCCACATCAGCAAAATATTTCCCTTTGAGGACTTTTTCATCAGGAAAACAAAAAAAGTCACTTGGGGTGAGACCAGGTGAACAAGGAAAGGTAGCGCACAGGGGTCCTGCCATTTTTGGTCAAAAACTGAATACTCAGCACAGTGCGGGCAGGTACACTTGTAAATCACCCATCATGAAATGAGCAAACACATTGAAAGAATCTTAAAAAATAATTCACTGAAGCCAAATGCAGCCTCTCACAACAACGCCAGCTGGTGCACTGACACAGATGGATTCCTAGAGCACACACCTAGTGGGGGAAGCCTGTACTACAGGAGGTCCACCCTCCAGAAGATAATTCCAGTTTTTTGGGGGGGCCCCCTTTATATTTCTTCAAAAAAAATAATAAAGCCTTTATGTGGTAAATATGAAAGATAAGTACGTTTTTGACTTAAAATTAGGCATTATCAAAGTTGTGCAATTTTTAACAGGGAAAATATATAAACATGAAAATCCATGTATTTTACATTTTTATTTATTTTTCTCATCTATAAAGTTAAATAACTTCAAAAAACTTAAAAGTGGTTTTGTGTCCCTGTCAAATTTTTAAATAAGTTTACCTGGGGCCTGAGACTAGAATGAAATATTAGAAACATTGAATTGGTTTAGTGACAGAAACTTGCTGATCAAGTGCTCCGGGACCTTCTGTATAACAGTGGGTAGAACGCACTCCAGGTCCTGAGTCCCCTCAGTTTCCAGTTTGGTACAGTTGAATCTGTCTGCCTGAATACATCAAATTACTAGCTCTCAAAACCCTTACGTTGAATGAAAAACTTCCAGGCACCAAATAGTATATGCTGTGTAGTTCAATTTATATGAAGCTCAATACCAGGCAAAATTAATGTATGGCGACAGAAGTTAGAATAATACTTAACCTTGAAAGGGGGGTGAGAAGTGACAGGGTAGTTTGTCCTGACTGGCTTATTAAAGATCACAAATGATATGTTCTATATTCTTTTTAAAGCATATATGTTATATATTCTTTTATGACAATGAATAAAAGTTTGTAAATTAAAATATCATTATAGGCAATAGTTAGAATTGAGGGAATAGAATGGTGATATACTAATCTTTATGAATTTTAAAGAAATTTCTGGGATAGCAAGGACTGAAGACTTAATAAGCTCAGGAAAAAAATTTACTCAATTATAAGTAATTGAGTAAATTGAGATAGCCCATGTAACTCTCAACCTGATCAAAGAATTGGATATTTCTATCCTCCAAGAGAGTTTCCTTATACCCTTTCCCTGTCAATGATTCCACTCTCTCCTTGACTATTCTATTTCTCTAGATTAGTATTGCCTATTCTTGAAGTTCATATGAATGGAATTATACAAAATTTACTCTTTTGTCTTTGTTTTCAGGCTCTAGCCTCAACCACAAACTTTCCTATGCTGATGTTTCAGGGCACTGGTTTTTCTGGCTCAAGATCTCCAGAGATTATACATTTTCTCCTGCAATGTGGGGTGGAGTTTTTGCTTTCTGTATTGAGTGGGGATGGGAACCTAGAACTCCAATTACTTTTTACAGCCTTTCATATAATTCTTTGTTTTAAGTGCTCTCTCTCCCTCTCTTTCTCTCTCTCTCTCTCTGCCGTGGTAACAGATGCCTCCAATTTCTTTAGTGTTCCTGGAACTCTCCTGGTTGATTTGGTCTGCTTCGTATCACTGACAAAATATCTATTTCTGTTCAATCATTACCTCTCTGACCATTAGTTCACAACTTTATTCCATATTAAACATAATAGAAAAGAAAGACTTATGGACTAAGAATTAGGTGATCAGGGTATTAATTCTGGTTCTGCATTAACTAACCAAGTGACATAGGAAATTAAGTAGCTACTCATTTAAAATTTGTAGCTTGTAAAATAAAAGAATTGACATGTATACAAGGTAAGGGAAAACTATGAAAACAACTTATATTCTAGGATAGTGCTAACAATAAAATAAAGTTATGTATTCAAGGTAACATTGCTACTAAATGGCAGAGAACTCAACTTTGATTGTACATAGGATAGTAGTGGAGCTCAGGATACTTTAAATATTTTTTCTTATTAATAGCAATTAGAATTCATTTGTTTGTGGTCCATTCTCATTCTTTTGCTTATCTAGTTTTCTCAACACCATTTTTTGAAAAGGCTATCCTTTATCCATTGTGCATTCCTGGTGCTTTTGTTGAAAACTAGTTGACCACATATGTGTGGATTTGGTTTCTGAGCTGTCTATTCTGTTTTATTGATCTATATGGTTCTTTTATGACAATACCATACTATTTTGGTTACTATAGCTTTGTTATATAGTCAAAACCAGAAAGTGTAATATCTCAAGCAATACTCTTTTTGCTCAAGATTACATTAGTTGTTTGAGATCTTTTGTGGTTCTATACAAATTTTAAGATTTTTTTTCCTATTTCTATAAAAATGCCATTGGAATTTTCATAGGGATTACATTTAATCTGTAGATTGCTTGGCTAATATGGACATTTTAATAACATTAAATCTTCTGATCCACAAACACAAGATATCTTTCCATTAATTTGGGTCTTTTTCCATTTCTTTCAAAAATGTTTTGTAGTGTTCAGTGTACATATCTTTTACCTCCTTGGTTAAATTTATTTCTACTTTATTGTTTTTGATGCTTTTCTAAATGGGATTGTTTCTTGATTTCTTACTAAGATGTTTTATTGTTAGTGTATAGAAATACAACTGAATTTTGTATGATCTTGTATTCTGCATATAAAATCATTTCATCTGCAAAGGATTTTACTCCTTTTCAATTTTGATCTTTTTTATTTTTTTTTCTTGCCTAATTATTCTGGTTAGTATTTCCAGTACTATATGACACTGGGCATCCTTGTATTTTTCCTGATCATAGAGGAATAGTTTTTAACTTTCCACTATTGAATATTATTTTAGCTACAGGTTTACCATATATAGCCTTTATTATGTTGAGGTACATTCTTTCTGCATCTAATTTATTGAGAGTTTTTATCATGAAAGGATGTTTTATTTTTAAAATGCTTTTTCTGCATATATTAACATGATCATTTTATATTTTATTCTGTTGATGTGGTATATCACATTTATTGATTTACATATATTAAACCATCCTTGCTTCCCAGGGATAAATTCCACTTGATCATGGTGCATAAGCCTTTTAATGTGCTGTTGAATATAATTTGCTAATATTTTATTTAGGGTTATTATACCTAATTTAATGAGGGATATTGATCTAGAATTTTTTTTTTAAGTGTACTCATCTGTGGTATTCAGGTAATGTTGGCCTCATAAAATGAGTTTAGAAGTGTTGCCTCCTGTTCAATATTTTGGAAGTTTATGTAGTATTTCCATTTTTATTTGTCTCAAGGTATATTTTGATTCCTCTCTTAATTTCTTCTTTGACTCTTTGGTTTAATTTTCACTCATTTGTGAATATTCTAGTTTTCCTGGTATTATTGATTTCTCATTTTATACCACTGTGATCAGAAAAGGTGCTTGCTATGGTTTCAGTGTTTTTAAATTTTAAGATTTGTTTTGTGGCCTAAAATATGATCTAGCTTGGATAATTTTTCTTGCATGCTTAAGAAGAATGTGTGTTTTGCTACTGTTGGACCAAATGTTCTGTAAATACATGTTAGGTCCATTTGGTGGACTGATGTAGTTCATGTCCAATGTTTTCATATTGGTTTTCTATCTGGATAATCTAATCATTGTTGAGAATGTGGTACTGAAGTTTCCTACTATTATTGTATGGTTGTCTCTTTCTCCCTTTATGTTAATTAATGTTTGCTTAATATGGTTAGGTGCCATAATGTTGGGTGTATAAATATTTGTAATTTTTATAGTTTGTTGATAAATTGACCCATTTATTGTTATATAATCACCTTTTTTTTGTCTTTTGTTACATTCTTTGGCTTAACTCTATTTCTTCTGATGTAAGTTAACTAACCCTACATTTTTCTTCTTTTGGTTTCTATTTACATTAAATACCTTTTTTCATCTTTTAGTTTTTATGTGTTCTTAAATCTGAAGTGAGTCTCTTGTAGGCAGCATATAATTGGATATTGTTTTCTTACATAGTCAGCCAATCTGTCTTTTCACTGGAGAATTAACCCATTTACATTTAAAATAGTTATTGATATCTTTGACCAAGACGGCTGCAGAGTAGCTGGAAGCTCGTCCGCTTTCTCTCAGTCCCCCTCTGGTCTCGCAGCTAAACCACAGAGGAATCAACTGAAAATCCAGCTGAGTGTGCGTGAGAGTTTGTGTGAGTGAGCATATACTTGGATGAGTGTGTGGGTAGGTGTGAAAGTGTGGTCTGGGCTCTTCTGGCAGAGCAGCTGGTGGTGCCAATTTGGAACCATTTTGAAGAATTTTAAAATATCGTACCTGGGAAGAAGCCTCCAGAGAGCCCACACCTGGGCGCCCAGACTTTTATCAGTTCCCTCTGCCCCGGGCAGAGCCGCATACCCTGCTGCCACCAGGAGCCAGGGTCTGGAGACTGACGAACTTACTGGGCAGAGAGCTGTCACCTCCCCAACCTAGGGTGCCATGGCAGAGTTTGACTAAGGAGGCTGGTGGCAGAGACCACCTGGGAGTATGGCACAGCTGCAGCAGCTAAGTGGCAGGAGCTTGGCTCAGTGGTGGGAACCTCAGGTTGACTCAATGGAGGGCAGTAGTGCAAGCACCCCCACCCTCAGCAGTGTGTCAGAATATAGCAGCTGGACTCTTCCCTTCCTTCCCCTCACCCCATCAGGATGATATGAGACCTGAACGAAGAAGATACTTACAAGATATAATGTATTAATTTGGGAGAGAGGGGAAGAGTCATGGCTGTGAGAGAGAAGCATGGATAGGTGGCCTCCTGTGTGTGCCTCCACTGGGATGCAATCCACACCTAGAAGCCCTCTCAATGCAAAGAAGGTCGTGGTAGGTGCTGAGCCCCTCAGTCAGACAGAGGGGGGAAAGCTCCCACCAATAAATGGGCTTTCTGCCTTGGGAAGAGATGAAAACCACTGGAGACAAACCCACCATCTTTTTTTTTTCCTTCCTTAAAGGGTCAAAGCATAGATTTTGTGTGTGTGGCTACCCACCTTGGGCCCTAGTGAAGGGAGGGTGGTGCAGAATGGAGTTGCATGAGGAGAGTCTGGAGTGGGAGGCACTGGGGAGAGTGTTGGGGGAACAGCTCTAAGACTTTTGGGGCCCTGATATACCTGGGCTCCACAACAAACCATCTTTCTTGAGAAGAACTAGCCTCTCCCAGGGGAAAATCAGTCACCTTACACTGCAAAATACTGTTCCCCACACTGTCTTGTAAACATGTTCATTGGCTTCTGAATTTCCCACACTACTCCCAGCCAAAGAGCTGGTGTGTGCATCCTGTGGACATGGACTAAGAGGTGTAGGGATGATGGGATGGGGTGCAGGGTGGAGGGGATAAAGGGGGAAAAATGGGACAACTGTAATAGCATACCCAATAAAATATACCAAAAATAAATAAATAAAATCTTTAAAAAAAGAGAAAAAAGGCAAATAAAATTGATAAAGACATACTAAGGCTGTAAAGAAAAAAGAGAGGATACAAATTATCAATGTATGAAATGAAAAAAGAGGCATCACTATAGATATTAAATAGATATTAAAAAGATATGATGTTACAAATAACTTTAGACAAATACATTTGATCATTTAGATGACAGGGGCAGATTTATTTTTTAAAAATACTAACTTACCAAAACTGACACATGAAAAAAAAGAAAATCCCAATTGTCTTCTGTCCATTAAAAATGTGAATCTGTAATTAAAAGCCTATCCACAAAGAAAACCTTAGGCCCAAATGGCTTAATCAATAAAGTACTTAAATATTTCAAGAACTATCACCACCTCTATTAAACAAACAAACAAACAAACAAACAAATAAAAAACATGTTCACTCCCCTCAGCACATCTTTTTCTTTTTCCCAGTTGTCAGTTTTACTCTCTGCCTTGGAGTTCTGTTTTTTCTTTTTTTTATTGTTTTTCTTTTATTTCCTGCCTTCTTTCCCATCCTGCACCTTAACCCTTGTTGAAGAGACAGCATCATAAACAGACTCAGGGGCCATCAGAGACATGGTAGCACACAGCCAATCTATGCACTATCTTGGGAAACAGACCAGTACTCTCTTGCTCGCCCCCACCCTGGTGGGAGAGCCACAGAAACATCATTCTGGCATCTGGCAGACCTAAATCTAGGCCCAGGAACCCTAATCGGGTCCCTGTCCTGCTGAGTACAGGGAGATAATCCCAGACAGACTCAGACTAGTGGTTTAGGAGAGGGGGAACAAACCCACCATCTTCCTGGAGGTCCGAAAGGCACCAGCCAAGAGAGATTCAGGAATCACAGTTTCTTGTTTCCACCAGAAGCCCTCCCAGGAATAGTTTGATCTGTGACTAGGCTAATACTGACAGCAGGTCAACAGGTAGAGACTGGCAGAGGTGGATATTGTGGTGATTTCGGACCATTATCGACACACCTCTGGGCCCAGTGCTGATAAAAGCCAGCTTTGCAGAGAAGCTTGGCCCAGCCTGGGAGCAGCTAAACCCAGAGGAATCAGTCACAAATTGTGGATCACCTTTAGCTTCAAAAAGGCGGCCAAGGGCCAAATGTAGACAGCACTAGACATTGGCTTATACCAGACCCACACATCAGAGTGATATCCAAAGGGAGAAACCAGAAAGCAAGATCTAAACTGTGCTGAGACAAATCCACTTGGTTCTTTTTTCATTGTATTAACTATTTTTTCTTTTCATAGCCATTTTATTTATACTTTTTATCTATTTTCTTTTATTTTTGGTGCTGTAATTTTTCTTTCATACCTCCTATTCTGCTCTTCTCTTAGAGTACTCCACTGTTCCTTTCATCTCTCCATTTACTATTTTTGTTACTTTACTGTTTTCCTTTCCCCCTTCTTCTCTCAATGATAAACAACTAGTAGCTTTCTTCCCCTCTGTCCTCTCATAATCACTTTTCTTTCCTATGGTCTTCTCATATTCTTTTTCCCTTTCCCTGCTATCCCATTTCTCTTTTCGCTTACATTATTCTTTGCTTTCTTGTTGTTGATATTACTGTGGTGGGCAGGGGAGTTTACTTGTTTTGTGGTGTTTTGCTTTGTTCTACCAGCACCTATACAACAGCATATAACACGTGGTGGAGGTTGAGCCTCTTAGCCAGTCAGATGGATGGGAGCTCCCCCAAAATGAACAGGCCCATAATAATCAGGACCCAAATGTAACAGGAGAGTCTACATAACTAACACAGAGCTCATTCCTAGGGCATCCAGATCAGGAGACCAAGGAGTCTGCACCACTGTGTCCCATAGGACTGCTAACACACAAGGCTACTCCATAATAGAATCAAAGCAAATGAACCTAATACATGGAAACAAACGCAAAAAGACAACTAAAATAGGGAGACATAGAAACAACCCCCAAACAAAATAAAAGGAGGAATAACCATAAAAAGAGCTAAGCAAAATTGAAGAAAGCAACTTATCAGATGTAGAGTTCAAAGTAATGGCTATAAGGATGCTCAAGGAACTTAGTGAGAACTACAAGGAATTCAGTGAGACCTACATCAGCAGGGAAAAGGACATAGAAACCTTGAACAAGAACCAGATGGAAATGAAGAATGCAATACCGGAAATGAATGCACTAGAAGGAATTAAGAGCAGGTTAGGTGAAGCAGAGGGTCAGATCAATGAGTTGGAAGACAATGTGGAAAAAAACACACAGAGCAACAAAATGAAAAAAGACTCAAAAATAATGAGGGTAGTCTAAGGGAGTTTTGAGAAAACATGAAACATAACAATAGTCACATCATAGGGATACCAGAAGGAGAGGAAAAAGGAGCAAGGGGTAGAAAACCTGTTTGAAAAAGTAATGATGGAAAACTTCCCTAACTTGGTAATGGAAAAAGTCACACAAGTCCAAGAACCACAGAGGGTCCCAATCCAGATCAACACAAAGAGGCCCACTCTAAGACATATTACAATCAAAATGGCAACATTTAAAAACAAAGAGAGAATCTTAAAGGCAGCAAGGGAGAAATAGCTAGTAACATAGAAGGGAATTCTGATAAGCCTATCAGCTGATATCTCAATAGAAACACTATAAACCAGAAGGGTTTGGCAAGACATATTCCAACTAATGAAAAGCAAGGACCTGCAACCCAGACTACTCCATCCGGCAAGGCTCTCATTTAAAATGGAAGGCAAAATAAGGGGCTTCCCAGACAAAAGAAGGCTTATAGAGTACATCTCCACTAAGCCAGCATGCTAAAGCTCCATTTTTAAGAAGATGAAGAAATAAAGAGAGAGAGATAGACAAAGTAACACAGGTACAAAGGGAAAAAATGTCAATGAATAAGTACTTATCAATAATAACCTTAAATGTAAATGGATTAAATGCTTCAATCAAAAGACATACAGTAGCTGAATAGATAAGAAAACACAATGCACATATATGCTGTCTACAAGAGACTCACCTCAGAACAAAAGATATACAAAGGCTGAAAGTGAAGGGATGGAAAAGAATATTTCACTCATATAGACATGAAAAATAGCTGGAGTAGCAATGCCTATATCAGACAAAATAGACTTCAAAAAAAGACAATAACAAGAGACAAATAAGGTCACTTTATAATACTTAAGGGAGTAGTCCAACAAGAATTTAAAACCCTTACAAACATATATGCACCCAATATAGGTGTACCTAAATACATAAAGAAAATATTAGAGGATTTTAAGAAAGAGACAGACAGCAATACAGACGTTGCATGGGATTTTAACACCCCACTGTCAACAATGGGTAGATCTTCCAAACAAACAAACAAACAAAAAAAATTGCAGAATTGGAAGACACTATAGATCAGATGGGTTTAATGGATATTTATAGAACATTCCACCTCAAAGAAGCAAAATACATATTCTCCTCAAATGCTCGTGGATCATTCTAAAAGACCATGTGGTAGGACACAAAACAAGCCTTAACTAATTCAAGAAAATTGAAATTATATCAATACCTTCTCAGATCACAACAGCTTGAAACTAAAGGCTGAATCACAGGTTATTAAATAATGAATGGGTTAACAATGAGATCAAAGAAGAAATAAAAAAGTATCTGGAAACAAATGAAAACAAATTCACAACAACCCCAAACCTATGGGATACAGTGAAAGTAGTACTGAGAGGGAAGTTCATACCAATATAGAACTACCTAGAGAACATAAAAAATCTCAAATAAACATCTGAAACCTACATTTAAAAGAACTAGAGGAGCAACAACAAAGCCCAGAGCAAACAGAAGGAAGGAAATAATCAAGATCAGAGGAGGATTAAATGACATAGAGACTAAAAGAACAATTCAAAGGATCAATAAGTCCAGGAGCTGGTTCTTTGAAAAGATAAACAAAATTGGCAAACATTTAACCATACTCATTAGTAAAACAAGAGAGAGGACCCAAATAAATAAAATCAGAAATGAAAGAAGAGAAGTAACAACTAACCACAGAAATACAAGGGATGTAAGAAATTATTATGAACAACAATATGCCCAAAAATTGGACAACCTGCATGAAATGGATAAATTTCTAGAAACACAATCCTCCAAAACTGAATCAGGAAGAAGAAGAAAACCCGAATAGATGGGTAAGAACTAGCAAAATTGAAGCAGTAATAAAAAAACTACCAGCACACAGAAGCCCTGGGCCAGATGGCTTCACAGGCAAATTTTACCAAACATTCAAAGAGCAACTAACACTGATCCTTCACAAACTAGTCCAAAAAATTCAAGAAGAGGGAAGACTGCTAAACTCTTTTTATGAGGCCAGTACTATCCTAATCCCAAAACTAGGTACAGATACAACAAAGAAAGAAAATTACAGGCCAATACATCTGACGAACATAGATGCAAAAATCCTCAACAAAATACTGGCAAACCAGATCCAATAATACATTAAAAAGATCACACACCATGATCAGGTGGGATTTTTTCCAAGGATACAGGAATGGTATATTATTTGCAAATCAATAAGTCTGATACATCACATAAACAAAATGAAAGTAAAAAATCACACGATCATATCAATAGATGCAGAAAAAGCATTTGATAAAATCCAGCATCTATTTATAATAAAAAAAACACTTGGCAAAGTGGGAACAGAGAGAGCATACCTCAACATAATAAAGGTCAGATATGACAAGCCCACTGCCAACATCATACTCAATAGGCAAAAACTAAAAGCGTTTCCCTTAAGATGAGGAACAAGACAAGGCTGTCCACTCTGCTCTCACCACTCTTACTCAACATAGTACTGGAAGTTCTAGCCACAGTGATCAGACAAGAAGAAATAAAAGGCATCCAAATTTAAAAAGAGGAAGTAAAACTCATTATTTGCAAATGATATAATAGTCTACATGGAAAACCCTGTAGGCTCCACCAAAAAACTACTCAACCTAGTAAGTGAATTTGTCAAAGTAGCAGTATATAAAGTCAATATTCAGAAATTGGCATTTTTGTACATCAACAATGAACTACCAGAAAGAGAAACTGGGCAAAAAATCCCATTCTCTATAGCAATGACAAAAAGAAAAAAAGTATCTAGAAATAAACTTAATCAAGGAGGTAAAAGACCTGTACTCAGAAAACTATAGAACTCTGAAGAAAGAAATTGAGGAAAATACATAAATGGGAGCATATACTCTGTTCATGGATTGGAAGAATGAATGTCATTAACATGTCCATACTCCCCAAAGCAATCTATAGATTCAACGCAATGCCTGTTAAAAATACCAATGGCATATTTCACAGATCTATAACAAATACTTCAAAAATTTGTATGGAACCACAAAAATACCCCAAATAGCCACAGCAGTCTTAAAAAGCAGAACAAAATAGGTAGGATCACAATACCTGATATCATGTTATACTACAAGTCCACTGTAATTAAAACAGCCTGGTACTGGCATAAAAACAGACACAGAGATCAATGGAACAGAATAGAGAACCCAGAAATAAACCCATGTTTTTATGGTTAATTAACATTTGACAAAAGGGCAGGAGTATACAATGGAGTAAAAATAGCCTTTCAATAAATGGTGTTGGGGATCTGGACAAATATATGCAAAAAAAAAACGAAACTAGACCATCACTTACCATATATTCCAGAATAAACTAAAAATGGATAAAAGGCTTAAATATAAGCTGTGACATCATAAAAATCCTAGGGGAAAACAGGCAGTAAAATTTCAGATATCCTGCATAGCAATATTTTTGATGATATATCACCTAAGGCTAGGGAAATAAAGGAAAAAATAAACAATTGGCACTATGTCAAATCAAAAAGCTTCTGCATGGCTAAAGAAACCATCATCAAGATGGAAAAGGAACCAACTGTATGGGAAAAATGTATTTGCCAATGATACCTTGGACAAGGGTTTAATCTCCAAAATACATAAAGAACTCACATAACTCCACACCAGGAAGACAAACAATCCAATAAAAAAATGGGCAGAGGACCTGAGTAGATACCTCTCCAACAGGACATAGAGATGACTCATAGACATATGAAAAAATGCTCAACATGAGCCATCAGAGAGATGCAAATTAAAAGCACAATGAGATGTCACCTCACTCCTGTCAGAATGGCTACTGTTAATAAATTAACAAACAACAAGTGCTGGTGATGATGTGGAGAAAAGGGAACCCTAGTGCACTGTTGGAAGGAATGCAGACTGGTGCAGCCACTGTGGAAAACAGTATGGAATTTCCTCAGAAATAAAAATGGAACTGCCTTATGACCCAGCAATTCCGCCACTTGGAATTTATCATAAGAATTCCAAAACACCAATTTGAAAGAATTATGCACCTTGATGTTTATAGCAGTGCTATTTACAGTAGCCAAACATTGGAAACAGCCTAAGTCCCCCTCAGTAGATGAATGGATTAAAAAACTGTGGTTCATCTACACAATGGAATACTATGCAGCAGAAAGAAAGAAGAAGGAATTCCTACCCTTTGCGACAGCATGGATGGAGCTGGATGGCTTATCTCGCTTAGCATAATAGTGAGATAAGCCAGTTGGTGAAAGACAAATACCATATGATATTACTTATAGGAGGAATCTAATGAACAAAATAAACTAATGAGAAAAACAAAACCAGAGTTATGGAAACAGGGAACAGACTTATAGCTCCCAGAGGAAAGAGGGTGGGAGGGGAGGGTGGAAAGAAGAGGTAGAGAGTAGTCAAAGAAAATGGATGAATGACCCATGGACATAGACGACGGGGTAGGAATAGACTGATGGAGCAGTGAATGGGGCAGAATGGAGGAGGGCAAAGGGAGAAAAACCCGGACAACTGTCACAGAACAAGCAAGAATAAAATAAAATTTTTTAAAAAAAATGGTTATTTATAGATAAAGGCTTACTATTGCTATTGAGTAATAATTTTCTGGTTGTTTTTAGATTTTGCGTTTCTTTCTTCCTCTGTTGGTATCTTCCCTTGTGATTTGATGATTGTTTTGATTCCTTTCACTTTATCTTCTGTATATCTACTATAGGTTTTTGCTCTGTGGTTACCATGAAGTTTACATGTGATGTCTTATAGTCATCAGAGTCTATTTTAAGCATAACAACTTCATTTCAATCACAAACAAGCCTTTACACTCTTTACCAAACTCATTTTTATGGTTTTGATGTCACAGTTTACACCATTTTATGTTGTGTATTTATTAACAAATTCTTGACCCTATAGCCATTTCTAACATTTTTGCTTTTTTAACCTTTATACTGAAGTTAAAAGTGACTTACACACCACCATTACAATATTAGATTATTCTGAATTTGACTATAATTTTACCTTTATCAGTGAGTTTTATACTTTCATATGTTTTCATGTTGCAAGTTAGTATCCTTTTGTTTCAGCTGAAAGGACTACATTTTTAAAAAATTTATTTTTAGACAGAGGGGAAAGGAGGGAGAAAGAAAGGTAGAGAAACATCAATGTGTGGTTGCTTCTCACATGCCCCTAACTGGACACCTGGCCCTCAACCCAGGCATGTGCCCTGACTGGGAATTGAACTGGCGACCCTTTGGTTTGCTGGCTGGCACTCAATCCAACCGAGCCTTGCCAGCCAGGGCCCTTTATCATTTTTTGTAAAACTTGTTATTGCTGATGAATTCTGTCAACTTTGGTTTGTCTGGGTTCTTTGTCTCTCTTTCAATACTGAAGGACAACTTTGTCATGTACAGCATTCTTGATTGGTAGTTTTTTTCTCTTAGTACTTTGAACATATTATCCCACTTACTTATGGCCAGCAGCGTTTCTCCTGAAAAATCAGCTCAAGGTCTTTCGGTGGTTTCCTTGTGTGTAACAGGCCTTTTTTTTCTGCTCTCAAAATTCTTTGTCTTTAACTTTTAACAATTTGATCATAATAATGTGTCTCATGTGGCTGTCTTTGAATTTATCTTTTTTGTTATTATTTAAGCTTCTTAGATGTGGATTGACTACTTCATTCCCCATGTTTAGGAAGTAGCCATTATTTCTTTGAATTAGCGTTATGTCCTTTTCTTTCTCTCTTCTTCATAATGCATATATTGGTCCCCTTTATGGTGTCTTACTTGTTCTTAAGCTATCTTCACTTTTGTTCATTACTTTTCTTTTTGCTTCTCTGATGAGAAGAATTCCTCCCCTCTGTCTTCTAATTATACAAATCCTTTCTCTACTTATTCTGTTGTTAAATCTGCCTATTGAAGTTCTCCATGCAGTTATATTCTTCAGTTCTGTGATTTCTGTTTGGTATTTTAATACTTGCTATCTTCATTAAAAGTCTTAATTTGTTCATGTACTCCTCTCTTTATCTCAGGAAACATCTTTATGAATGTTAGTTTGAATTCTCTGTTGAGTAATTCACTTATCTCCATTTCATGAAGATTGATTTCTGGAGATTTATCTTGTTCTTTTGCTTAGAACTTATTGCCTCATTTATTTATTTTCTTTGACTCTGTGTTTGTTTCTGGGCATAAAATAAAATAACCACCCATCCCTGTCTTTATAGACTGACCTCAAGATGAATCTTACCAGTCAGCTCAGTTTGAGAATCTTGGTGCCTCTTAAATTTTTACGCTTCTCAAAACTGCAATCTTTTTTTTTTTAATTGTTGTTCAGTTATAGTTGTCCTGCCTTTTCCTCCAATGTTCTCTCCTACTCTGTCCCCACCCACTTCCACAGTCAACCCCCACCCATTGTCCATGTCCAGGAGTCCCCTACTCATGTTCCTTTGTTTGCCCCTTCCCCTTTCCCCTGTTATCCCTCTCCTCCCTCCCCTCTGGTCACTGTCAGTTTGTTCTTTATTTCCAAGGCTCTGGTTATATTTTGCTTGTTTGTTTGTTTTGTTGGTTAGGTTCCACTTAAAGGTGAAATCATATGGTATTTATCTTTCACCTCCTAGCTTATTTCACTTAGCATAATGCTCTCCAGTTCCATCCATGCTGTAGTGAAGTGAAGGAGCTCCTTCTTCCTTTCTGCTGTCTAGTATTCCATTGTATAAATGTATCAGGTTTTTGATCCACTCATTTACTGATGGGCACTTAGGCCATTTCCAGCACTTGGCTATTTAAATTGTGCTGCCATGAACATTGTGGTGCATAGAATGTTTTGAACCAGTGTTTCAGGATTCTTAGGGTATAACCCCAGCAGTAGAATTGCTGGGTCAAAAGGCAGTTCCATTTTTAGTTTTTTGAAGAAATTCCAAACTATTTTCCACAGTGGCTGTACCAGTCTGCATTTCCACCAACTGTGTACTAGGGTTCCCTTTTCTCCACAACCTTGCCAGCACTTGTTGTTTGTTGATTTATGTATGATGGTCATTCTGACTGGTATGAAGTGGTATCTCATTGTGGTTTTAATTTGCATCTCTCTAATTAAACCCTCTATTTATGTGTCTCCGGGCCATGTGTCTGTCCTCCTTGGATAGGAGGACCTGGTTTTTTCAGGCCCTTTGCCCATTTATTAATTGAATTATTCATCTTCCTGGTGTGGAGTTGTGAGAATTCTTTATATATTTTGGAGATCAAACCCTTGTCTGAGGTATCATTGGCAAATATGTTTTCCCATACAACTGGTTCCCCTTCCATTTTGTTAATGTTTTCTTTAGATGTGCAGAAGCTTTTTAATTTGATGTATCCCTTTTGTTTATTCTTTCCTTTATACCCCTTACTCTAGGGGATATATTGATAAAAATATTGCTGCATGGGATATCTGAAATTTTCCTATCTAAGTTTTCCTCTAGGGCTTTTATGGTGTTACAACTTACATTTAAGTCTTTTATCCATCTTGAGTTTATTTTGGTGTATGGTGCAAGTTGGTGGTCTAGTTTAATTATTATTATTTTTTTGCATGTATTTGTCCAGGTCTCCCAACAACATTTATTGAAGAGGCTATTTTTACTCCATTATATGATCTTTCCCCCTTTGTCAAATATTAATTGACCATAAAATCATGGGTTTATTTCTGAGCTCTCTATTCTGTTGCATTGATCTATGTGTCCATTTTTATGCCAGTACCAGACTGTTCTGATTACAGTGGCCTTGTAATATAGTTTGATATCAGGTATGATCTTTGTTTTTAGTGCTCTCAGGAAATTAGGGCGTGCCAAATTCCATCAGTGCCCTACACGTGTAGTAAATGCTCACATGTCCCTCCAGGCTCATGAAAGACTACTGATTACTTCACCAGCAACTTCCAGGTGCAGATGCAAGCTACTTGGAAACTCTAGCTTCAGGCAGCAACTGGAAAATATGGATGTTAGATATGCATCCTAGTCCCCATCAGAGAGGAAGTGATGCTGGGTGTTTTCACTTATTCACTCTGTACTGAGCCAGAAAGAATAGTCTCCAGGAGTGTTTGTGTTCCCATGTAAAATTTCCTTGTGTGTGTGTGTGTGTGGGTGTTGTGTGTGCTGAGTCCCATTAACTCACAGTAGGAGGTAATATAAAAGCTAGTCCCTCTTGTGGCAGTCATTGGGATGCTAAATGCATGGACAAAGTCCTTTCAGGGAAAGCTTGGAGAGTTGGTTTTATTGCTGGGGAGAGCAGGATGGGGAAATCACAGAAAGTTCCCATAATCCACGCAGGCTTTGGAAGACTACTAGTTATGGTGTCACATCAGTTCCTAAGAGCAGGTTCATTAGAAATCCAACCATTGGGGTGCAGTTGGGAAAGTATGTGGCCAAACCTAACAGTGTTACTCTTGGGCTGTGCAAGGCACAGTGTTCAACAGTGCCTCCTTGTGGTAGCCACTAGAGCACTAGTGTAACAGCTCATTAGACTGCAGCTTTTCATCTTCCCATAGCACTTGGAAATAGCGCTAAACTTTTGGGATAGATTGATTAATCACAGGTTATTAGCATGCTTTTTTTTTTTGGCAGGGGGGAGAATGCTAAGAGAGAGTGACTTCAAGAAAAAGACACTGGACTTCCTGCTTTAAGAAAAAACGAGATATATGATGTCCTTCTATCTCTATGTTGGTGAAGTGGGCCAAACTTACAGCATATTCATGCAATATTTTTTTCTATTTCAAAGCACTTTTGCCTAAAACATTATTATTCTTATTATTCTTGTCAAGATACATCCAGGTTTGTCAGTGCATGCCAAAATTGCGTGGTGTTTGGTCTGCAACATGCAGGTATTTTTCTCTGGCTCTGCACTGAGTGCTTCCTTCTCTCCCCAACCACGCTGCAGATGGAGCCCTATTCTTTCATAACTTTCTGTCTCATGTGTGGTTTTTAAATGTTTCATTTTTTTGTCTTCAAAGTTTTTCCAAGTCTCTGTTATTTTTCTATTTTCTTAAATTGACAATGAAAAATTATTAATAAGTATGGTAGCTTTGTGACCTGGAAAAGATATTTTAACTTTAAGATTTGTTTCCTCCTCCAGAATGTGAGGGTATGCGCTGTCCGATAGAAATACAATGTGGACTGCAAGCATGATGTACATGAGGTACATATCTTAAATTTTTCTAGTAGCTACAATAGAATGTGTAAGAAGAAAAAGATGAAATTAATTTTATAATACAGTCATGTGCTACTTAAGATGAAGATAAGTTCTGAGAAATAGGTGATTTTATCATTGTGCAAACATCATAGAGTATGCTTATACAAACCTAGATGTTATAGCCTACTGCACACCTTAGGCTATATGGCATAGCCTATCGTTTGTAGGCTATAAGTCTATACACCATGTTACTATATAAGATGACATTAGATTAAATCAAGCACAAGAGAAAATGATGCAGTCAAGAGACATGAGATATTAAGTCTTTTGTACTAAATATATTTTACACCTCTAACATATCTCAGTTTGAACTAGCCACATTTCAACTGCTTAATAGCC
Source organism: Mormoops blainvillei (assembly GCA_004026545.1). Classification (NCBI taxonomy): domain Eukaryota; kingdom Metazoa; phylum Chordata; class Mammalia; order Chiroptera; family Mormoopidae; genus Mormoops; species Mormoops blainvillei. The sequence continues at coordinate 128,061 of PVJD01004642.1, forward strand.
ACAAGTAGCTGATAGTGTCTTGGCCAGTGCAGGTCTAAACAACTGATTTCTCAGGGAAATTAAGATTGTTGTTGAACATTTTTAATCTATTAAAAACTAAAAGTTAATGCAGTGCTTTATGAACTATTTTTATTGTCTTTCACTTTACGCTTTTAACACCTGCACTGGAGAGTACCTTCATCTTTCTTGGGTTCTTAAGAGGTTTTTCCTTTTCTTCTTCTGGCCTTACTTATAGTCATGCAGTCAAAACTGTACTGATACCTCCTTTTACACCTAATCCATGTTCTACTTCAAGATCTCCTATTCATAGTATTTTATTTTTTCCACCACCCTGAAATCAGCCTTCGCATGTCTGTCAGTCTAGGTTGCATGTCTGTCAATTTCATATTCATAATTTCATTCTTCCTGTTCATCTGCATCTTGTCCATAATGCCCCCTTTTCTCCCTTCATCTTCTGAAAGCGGAAATTGTCTGCAAGACAAGCATTTATCAGATGCTCTACATTTAGGAGAATGAGCCTCTAGTAGGTACTCTGGTAGTTGAAATCCCCCATTGATTATCTTGCTTCTGTGCCAGTTTGTAATTTTTATTACACAAATGTTACCTTTTAGCTTCTATTTGTCTGGGTTAGATGTGGAAATCTATCACGGATCTATGACATCAGTTCCCTCCTGCTGTGTGCTCAAGAATTGCTCAGTTGGTGAACCGAAATACAAGTATGTACATATATTCCAGATAGGCAATGTTTCCTTCCCCTTTTTCCTTTCAGACTTGTGACAGTTGAATTGAACCTATCACTTTCATTTTAGACATAAATCCCAGGCCATCAAATATTAGCAGCAAATCCCAAATATCAGTGCTGTGAGGGGTCATAAGCATTATATTAATTAAATCCCTCATTTTGTAAGATCGGGAACTAGGGTCCAGGAAATAACTTTTTTATGTATCACTGAATGAATCTTTATGTATACCTGACACCACTGAAGCTTTTCTGACAGCCCACTATTAAAATTTCAGTTTATTTTGTTATCTTTATAATTCCATCAGTTGGTAGATACCTGAGACTAAGTTTTTGTCTTTCATTTTGATATATAATACTTTTATCTGAAAATGCCTGGGCATCACTTTCATTTTGCTAATCCTTACTTCACATATAGTAAGCATTTGAATAAAGGAAAAAGTGAATGTCACGTTTATTAACTTCCACAATATTCAGTTTAACATGATTTTAAAAAATCTGTCTTATGGTTCTCTTTAAAGTCTTCTTGATTATATCATAGTAAAGGTGGCCTTGCAGTGGCCCACAAGTGCTCGGCCATCCCCATTCTCTGATCTTTTCTGCTGCCACGACCCTCCTTGTTCAATCCACCCTGGCCTCCTTGCTTTTCTTCAAACATACCAAGTTCAATTTTGCTTCAGGGTATTTCCACTTTAGAGTTGCCTTTGCTTGGAATGTTCTTCCCAGAGATACCTAAATAGCTGTTTGGCTCTCTTCATCACATCCTTGTTTCAGGCCTCTCATCCGTGCTATATAAACTTAAAAAAAAAAATCTACAAGTTCCCCCACTTCCCTTGCAGATATTCTTTTCCTCCCTAACCCTGCTTATGTCAAGAATATGAAATCCCTCAAGAACTGTTCTGTCAGCTTTTTGCCTCTGCCATTCTAACCAGTGGAAATCAGATCTCAACTAAGAAGCTTCCAGGACCGTGACTCCCTGCTCTCATCTCCCCACCACTTCATTCTTCTTTCCAAAAACCGACATTATTCTTTCTGTATGCAATTCCCTCTCCCCCACAGAATACCTTTTAATTTTCTCACCTCATCATCAAAGTAGACTTGTGACTCTTTGGTGGTCACAGACTTCTTCAAAGACATTCATTTCAGCACAGGGGCACACTTTCTCAAAGTGAGCAGAGGTGTGCTCAAGTTTGCTATTCAAGCGCAGAGGGAGTAAACTATTAAAATATATGCAGGTGTAATGTTTCCTTTTTCTGTATTTCTAAGAGAAGATCCTTTATTTTTATGTTTTGGGAACCTCCTGGGTCTTTCTTCATCTGATCAGATAATGGGCAGGGATGGACAGCTGGAGAAAGCCGTCGGGCCTCAGCTGATCTCCGTGAGAAAAGGGGAAGGCGAGGCAGTTGGAGGTAGAAAGCAGGTACCAGCAAGGTGGCTGGGGAGTGAGGAGTTTGGGGGCTTCGGATAGGTATGTGACAGCTGCCAGAAGGAGTGGACCTTTAGGAAAAGGGAAAGAAGTCCCAAAAGGATGTTAGCAATTCTTTTAGAGTATGTGTAATATAAAGTCTTACTTTGCCTCCTCTGAAGAAACCTTTGGTAAATATCTGTGATATATTAGAAATGCTCTTAATGCTGACAAGCTAGATTAGTAGCTGGTTAATTAATTTAAAAAATATATGGTTATTGTGTCAATTAAAAACATGTTTCATGTTAGAGTTTTATTTTAAATTAAGAGAAAGCACATACCTTGAGGTAGGGCCAAGGGCAATTAAATGAGTTTCAGTCAACTGATAAAATATCTGAATTATCTTATTTACATAAACTCTACCCATACTTAGTCAATTTAAATTTTTATTTTCTTTGAAATGGCAGGAGGCCTTATAAGTACCTGCAAAATAATTTAAGTAACAAATAATTTTATGTTTTGACATAATTCCTAATCTTTAACAGTTGTCTCAGTCATATGTAACTCAACAGCAATATTTTAAATAACATTCATGTATTACAAAACATTCAACCTTGTTTGCCTTTTCAGTGTAACCAACAGCTCTTTTACTTCTCACAATTCTCATTTCATTGGTTTATGTAATAATCGATTAAATTATATAATCACAGTAACAAGTACAACTGGTATAAGCAGCTTTGGGGAGACACTACTGACACTAGGTAAGCAGGGAACTTAACTGATGGCAGCAGGAGTATGTCAGTGTACCAGAGATAAGACCAGCATATCTGCAAGTGTTCAATATGCCGTGGTCATCATGCAGTTCGATGCAGAGAATGGACACTAAAGCCAGTTCAATATTTCTTGGAATCTGATTTGTGTTTCTTTTGAAAAGAAATGGCTTCAAGTTCATCCAGTATAACTAGAATTACACAAACCTTCACCTCTTATAAAACAGATGATTAAAGAAGGCTTAGGAAGTCTTACCATTTCTAACTTTTATACTTGCCATCCAGGCTTTCGATACCTTAAGACCAAGTTTTACAAAACACAGATCAACATTACATTTCATTTTGCCACCAGTATTGCCCATAAGAAGGGATGTGATGGTGATAAAAGAACTATTTTCTCTTATGCTTCTACTTCAGGCATAATTGCCTTTTCTATGTCTCACTTCAATCTCTGTAGAAATTACAAGTCTTCCCAGTGGTCCCTGTAAACTGTCTTTGAAATGGCTTGTTTTCTTATCATACTAATTCTGGGAGAGGCAGTATGGCATAATGGATTGAGTGAACTTCGTCACGCAGAACTAAATTTGGATTTATGGAATAGTAGCCCTGTGATTTGGGACCATTTGATTGAGCTTTGTTATCCTTACCTTCCAAATAGGCATTAATATAACTTAGATTGTAGAGTTGTGAGAATTAACTGTTATGATACATGTCAAAGGCCCAGCACAGTGACTGGCACATAGTAGGCATTTGATTCATGCCAACAATTATTAGCAACCATCTTCCTCAGCCTTCAATCCATCCAATGATGATATTATCAGTTCTCTATATATCTTAGGGATTAATGCCTGCTTAGTAACTCACTATTTAAAAATTACATTGGCAATGTACCTAGCAGTCATATAAGGCTAAGAGAATAAAAGACAATATTGAAGACATGAACCTAACTCCTATATCCAACTTACTCAGTGGCTTGCAGTGTTCTGATGTTTTACTTTTCATGGTTTAAATAACTCCTGCTTCCAACCGATTCCATTTTAAAAGATGGTTTATTTTAAAGAAAAGTGCTTGGGTTATTTCAAGGGTCTACGGTACCTGAAACACATCTCCAAGGCCAGTGTAGAGTTCTTCATATGCATTAAATAAAGCTTCAAACAGGCTGCATTACTGAGCTCACTCAGCTTGCTCTCCACAGCCAGTTTCAATTTCACTAAAAGGAAAGAATTGGTAATTAATTATCTAGGCCATGTAATGAGTTTCCATTACTTGGAATTCAATAAAGCTCTTTCATTGTGACCAGGCTGATCAATAGCACAGAAGGGCTAATAGAAACCATAGATACAGCTGGGATAATAGAATGGCTATAGGAAATTAGGCTGGGTCCCTGGAGCAC